>LBNU01001428.1:7038-17345 GCA_014162995.1 Artemisia annua
AGTTATAATATTCAAAAGGTGGATTGGGCTTGGGTTGTTGGGCCACAGAAAGAAAACAGGAAAAGGGTTAGGGGTTTTGGACTTGGACTGGACTTGGTTTATGGGATTTGGATTTTTGGGTTTATAAAAAGAAAAAGGGCCCGTTTGGTTTTATATCTCCACAAGGACTAAATGTGTAATTTCTGGATTTTTGGGGGGCTGTAATTGACAAGTTTCCAAAGTATTTCCAAGGGCTATTCTTGCCATATGTGAATAGTATAAGGACCTTAGTTGCCTTTTTCCCATTTTGAATATCCAGGGACCATTTCTGCCAACTTGTGAAACTTCAGGGACCAATCTTGTAATTTTCCAAAATTTTACCACAAGGACCAATTTTGTCATTTATGAATAGTACAAGGTTTATTTTTGATTATTTTCACTTTTTAAATTCACCAAGGACTATTTTTGACATTTTTCAAACTTGGGGGACCAAAGTTGTAAATTTGTGATTTTTTGATATTCAAAGGATTTGTTTTGACAACTTATGAAACCCCAAGGACCTTTTATGATATTTTGCATGTTTTGAAATATCCAGGGACTAGTTTTGACAATTTGTGAAAGTTGAGGGACTGAAACTGCCAATTATGCAAACTTTGTTTGTTTTTCATTTGTTTTCAAACATTTTGCATCTAGAACACACTTTTGGAATATTTTCACTATTTTGATGCATTATTTGGTGTTTTTGGATGTTTTGGCAGTTCAGAATAGGTAAAAATGATGAGTATTTACACACTCATCATACTCTCCCCAAAAGAAGTTTAAAAACTAGTAAAAGTAGGGGATGAACTCACCTTAGCAACAGCAATGCAATGATTCACGACTGACACAACTGGCATCTAGAGCTAATCAAAGCGATATCCGGAAGATAGGTACGGTGAGTACAATGATACGAAGTGGCGCAACCTAATACGTATATGATTATCTCAGAATATGGCTCATACGATAGAGAAGTCTATATAAGACGATGTGTTGTAGTTTTCGTGGATTATTCGTATCATTACTTGTAAAAAGTTTAGTATTACTGTTTTGTAAGAAAGTTTTATGTTTCGTGTGGTGGTAAGAAAATATAGACTCTAGATACAACTCTCGCCAAAATGGGAAAGATATCGACATAGTCGAGAAATTACTGACGAGAACTCAACTAAGAATATCCTAGAAAGATTGCTGACAACTAATTATTCAATATAAAATAGGTCGATTGGTAAGTTTCGGTATTTACCCCAATTCCCCAAACAGTTGGTATTTACTCATTCAAGTTTTGGAAAGATAGTCTAAATCTTACAAGGAAACTTGAATTAGTATAACAATTCGATAAAGAGTTAACATTTTATAAAATATAGATTGGCATTCATGTCTAGTCCTAAAAGAAAATATGTTTTATAAACAAAGACAACCTTACAATAAAAGTTTTATGTTATAAATGTATACATTTGTTACTTGACAAGTATTAAAAGGGGTTTTGAAAATAATATTTAAAGTATAGAAATTCTATGAAAGACTTTTATTTTTATTCAAAATTTTACCCCATATCTTTTATAGAAAACAACACAATGATTAGAATGTATTTAGCGATTTATTGTCCAATTGGCATTGTTTCCTTATTGTGTACCCATCATGAATCAAATATATTAAATTCATGACGAATCTAATATATTGTATTCCTTTAAGTCTAATAAGTCCAAAATGTCCGATGTCCAATAAATATTGATACATGTCTTATGTTATTAAGTCACAATCCAAAATATTTAATCCGTTAAGTACTAGTGATGCCCGATATCAATTATTTAGTCCCAAATTATATCCGAAACGTAATCCGAAACTTTCAACTTAAGTCAAAATGAATAAACTTGTTAGTCTAGTATATTTTGACAACCATTTATAATCAACCACTTTTAATATTAATCACACTCTTTATATTTTAAACAACATACCTTTATTATTCTAACCAAACACACCCTATTTGGGTCGTTGACCAGTGCAACACAACACGTGACCAACACCCTTCGTAGGTGTGGTCGTGAACTGGAAACCGAAACAGACCCTTGTGGGTCTTCTCGCTAAACCGAAACCAACAAACTTCTTGTAACAACCCGCATTTTCAGAACATTTTTACAAAGTACTATTCACAAGTACTATTCATCATTTACTATTCATCGGTCACTATTCATCATTTTCGGAGTCCGTTTGTGATTCTAAGAAGCGTTACTATTCATGTGACACTATTCATCCCGGAAGAAAAACACTATTCATGGTCATCATGCATCATCACGTAAACCTAGTTACGGGTATTCAAATTCGAGCAACCGGTTAGGTTTAGCTGCGAATTCATTCATCATCAGTAAGGACTCATCATATAGACTAGAGTAGTCTACATATCATCAGTAACGTCATCACCACTTTAGATCATGCACGGATATGCATTATTTCAATTTACGTATGATTAATTTGTAATTAACGTTACCACTCAGTTTTTGCTACTAACATATACCCGATACTTCCGTCTACGATCCTAATATATTTTCATACTCATTATAATAATATAAAATTTATATTATTAATTTGACCGGTGTTTTGAAACCATTTGCTATATTTTCCGGTAAACGCCTAAAATTACGTCGGATTACGATATTTCAACACGACAATTATTTTAACACCCGATTTTCATCAGGAATGTAATTTCATTATTTTTACAAGTTCGTCATATTTTATTTCACCTCGTCACGATTTATTTCTAGTTAACTCGGTACCCGGTATCCCCTAAAACTAATAATATCTAACCTAGACTACACAATATCTCATTCAATCTTGTAAAAGTCCTACAAATCTCTTACATAATCTACACCTCCCATTCCATTTTACTTACACCTTTGAAAATCTTCACTAACTCCATTTATTAGTTAGTACTTTTGTCCCATTTTATTTCCAAACAATAATATATGTTACAAGGCTTCAAGTAAACACTCCATTTGTAAAAAAAATATATCACTCTCATCTCTCTCACTCTAAAGATCAGCCAAGAACAAGAACAACAAGAGAATCCATTATTTTTCAAGATCAAAGTAATTATCAAGTCCTAGTAGTGATCTAGTTTGGGTTTTGAAATAAAAACCACAAAGATTAATAGGGTTTTCATCACCATCTTTTAATAATCATCACAAGTAAGTTACTAATCATTTTCCTACTCTTTCAAACTATTACTTGATGTATTTTTATGATCTAGTAAGAAAACATGCAAGTATGTATGATCCATACCACTTTATTTAGTTTTTATTACATAAAATGGGTTTTTGATTATCCTATGCTTATTCCCATGAAACCCACTAAGGTTGGTGATGCTTAGGACCCCATGACACCCTAAGAAGGTGTATGGTAGGATTGAGTATTTGTGGAGTTGAATTGAAGTAGTTTGGTTAAGTCTTGAACAAGTTAGAACCAAGAAAATGAGTTATAAACACTATATAATAAGGTTCTGTCCTTAAATGCAAAACGTGGCAAAATCAGTGGGTTTTGGGTAATTTTTGGCCAAAGATTTAGAAAATACATTCCGAGATGAAACTATGGCCGAAAGTTTGGATAAAAACGAGTTAATAACGAAGGAGATATGGTTTTCCGAAGTTTAACGACGAAAACTTATTTTCAGAAAAATAGTTGCTGTATGGAAACTTTTGTTGGGCAAAATGAGTCGTTTGACGTAACCTAGCTAAGCGGAACTACTAAAAATGTGATAGTACATGTTTATACGATTCCGGGGATATAAAGAACACGGAAAACGAGCTTATAACGACCAAGATATACGCGTTTAAAACCCGACGAAACATATATAAGTTTGACAGCTTTTATATAACAAATACTCTAAGTGTTGAAAAACTATATTTTCAAGTGACTACATTGTAAGCCATATTCCTTTACCTATCGAGACCCGTATGGTCAAAAGTTAAATGATACGACTTCTAGACATTGTTGCAAGGTTTTCAAAAACGCCAAGCTCCTGTTTTAACACTCAACGTACATTACTTCGCGACTAGTTTTACCAAGTCATTGGACCTATTTTCTCAAGTTTGGAAAATGTTACTTTTGCAACGTAAACACTATATTTGCCGATAGAACACCAAACAAGGATCGTGGAGTACCGTTCCATCATATTTACATGGAAAGTGTTTATTAACTTAACGAGACGTCAAAAATGTATTTTTCGACGATAAACATTATTTTCAAGTTTCACGAGTGGTATCGATAACATACGTATTTGCATGTGCAACATCGTTTCATTTCTTACATTAGAACCTATCGTTCATATTAGGTTGCGGTTAGAGATCGTGCCTCATTTCATTGCATCTACTCTTGTCATCGTAGCTATCGCACCAGGTGAGTTCATGCCCCCTATTTTCACTTGTTTTATAACTGTTTTGGGGGAGAATACATGCTCGTTTTTACATGAATGCAATATTTGTTTTACTTGAACATGCTACTGCTTACTTAAACACCAATTGCCTTACTCAAACGTTTGCGGTTTACTCAAATGCTTTATGTGTTTACATGTTAATACCTACATTTCACGGGTATGTGTGATTACCTACATTTCATAGGTATGTGATACCTACATTTCATAGGTATGTGTGATTACCTACATTTCATAGGTATGTGTGATTACCTACATTTCATAGGTATGTGATACCTACATTTCATAGGTATGTGTGATTACCTACATTTCATAGGTATGTGTGATTACCTACATTTCATAGGTATGTGATACCTACATTTCATAGGTATGTGTGATTACCTACATTTCATAGGTATGTGTGATTACCTACATTTCACGGGTATGGGATACCTGCATTGCCTGGGTATGGCATGATACCCCTACATTACATGGTTGCATATTTACACTTATCTTTGACTTTTGGCTCAAATATTACAATTGTTTACATAAACCAAATCATGTTTGGCGGTGGGTTGTAAACACACAGGTTGCAAGTCTTGTTATGGCCGAGACTTGGAACCGGGTGGATTTACAATGCCTTCGCTGGGAAATCTTCATCCTAATGCAATTCATTTTCACTAAACTCTATGAACTCACCAACCTCGTGTTGACACTTTAGCATGTATTTTCAGGTATTAAGCAATGGCACGCTACTGGAGGTTTTGGCAGGGCATTGCATGGACATAGAAGACTCTGTTATTCATTTGGGGACCGTTTTAAACTATAAGTTTTGAGGGCCTAATTCCGCACTACTTTTAACAATGTAATTCAACATTTTTGTTAAACTATTTTATTCTAAATGAATGAGATGAAACCGTTCTTTGCACTTGTGTTGTGGTACCAATTGAGTTGCACCCCAAAAACATTACTTTCCGCTGCAAACCATTTTTGGCGGTGTGACAGATTAGTATCAGAGCCTCGGCTATAGAGAACTGGGTGTTTTTGAAACCTAGACTATAGCTACATTCACGAAAACTTAACCCTATGACCGCCACGTGCCTGCCTGCCAAGCTGATGCCTCTTTTGTGATTTGTTGCTAACTTATGTGATGGGATTGTGTCTCATTATTAGATACATTATACTCACTCATTCTAGTTGATTACCATACTTGTCTTCCGTATTAGTATGCTTGCATATCATGCGCGTCTCATTGTTATGCCTTTTCCTTGCGAAATTTCATCATTCGACCTCGAGTTTGGTCACTTACCTTAGTCCTTCAGAACATCTTTTCATGAGTAAAGGACATGGTATTAGTATAACTGAGCTGAGTATTTTAAAATTCATGGAACCTCGGTGGAGTGTAGACTGGTCATCTACATTCGACCCGGGATAGTAGGATATGGGCTGACCACCTATATCCGACTCAGAGATGAATTTTGCAATACTGAGAATAGTTATGATAAAATTATGTCCGGGTTACATTCTCTACTCAATTTCCAAATGTTTCATTCATGTGTGCGTATTCAAACGTTGCAAGAACATTCACACCTACATCACTTCGTAAACCCCTAAATTGAAGCACGCCAATTAATCACTGCATCTCATGAACATTCATATTTATGCACAATACATTTACATCACCATACTCTCTTTCATCACAATCTCATTATGTCACGGTTGTTACAGTCATTTCCCTTCTTACCATCACCATCATCTCCCTTCCCAAAATCCTATATATACAAGGATTAGATGACACTCTATGGATTCTTAGGTTACTCATCACTCATTACTCCCAATATTGATAATGGGATATTATCAAAGACCTCCCTAGGAAAGACTTTCCATACCCTCAATGAGGAGGATCCCTCGGTACATTAAGACCATTCCAAACTCAACAGAAATCTCAAGATATCACAAAACCATTCAAACCACTATCACTGGCCGGATCGCCAAAATTCTATTATCCAGAAAGTATTGGCTTGACTAAATTATAAGATTCGTTACGATACGAATGCTCACTAAGAAACACTATAGAGATAAGTTCAACCTCCTAACCAAGACTATAGAACATTCAATGGAACATGACCTCACCAATAGACATCACTCGAACATGTTAGACATCAACACATTTGTACAGAAATACCTACCCGACTATTTTATCCTCTTAATACTTTCACTCTTAAATGGATTTTTCTCCAAACGACAGTTATACAAATCATATATCTTGTAAGAAATACTTTTATGAGGTCTTATTTTGATAAGCAAATTCCTTTTGGTTAATCTTTTACAAAACTATTGGACATTAAGGAATTTTAAACATCAATCTTTGGCAAACCATACCATTCACCTCTTGATGAAAACAGTCCTACTGTGCATAACTACTAAATTTTGAAACACCAAGAAAAATGTTACTTGGGAAGCCATTTTCTTAAAGTTGTAAATTCATTTATTCGGGAAAGGTTTATGAACAAAACACACAACCTCAAAACAAACTTTGAAAATCAATCACTATATTACATCATTATACATTTAGTGTTTTGGTGATCTGACGACATAAAGCATGGGAAAAATCTTAGTAATGGAGACCAAGCACCGTAGGTGGAGAAAGACTCGATTCATGACATTCCTGCAGAGGATCCCAACCTTATCCTAACCTATTCTTTCCAATAACATCCTTGACAGACTTAACCTTATAAGACTTTTTCTACAGGATCCATGATACCTATCCTAATCAATCCTAATGAGGGGATTCGATTCACCTCAAACTTTTGACGATTTCTTTAAGATTCCTTTGGAACCACACCACCGATCACCTTCAGACCAATGGTCAGAATTAGAGAACGATTCAAACATAAGGAGATATGCCCAAATCGGGTGTGATAGATTCTGGAAATGGTTGGGCTAACCATTTGCTATAAATCGGATTCATTGACAACAATAGCTATCCCAAGATCCCAAAGACAACACCATTTGAAACACAATTCACCAAGAACATGAGAGTCAAACCCGAGATACATTGGACCATTCAATATTTCAAACAGAATGGGCCTAGTAGCCTACAGACTTGAACTTCTGTTAGAGCTCAGTAGTTTACACAGTAATCCCACATTCCAATTCACTAGTCTAAGAACTAAATTGTGAAACAACAAGGAAATTTTTACAAGTCAAGAATCAGTTACAAGCGATAAGGAACAATAGAAGCTAGGTTGGTGCATGACACACATCATTCGGATTGGGCATCCATAAATTGCAAACCATCACCTTTCGAACGGGAAAATGAACCATGTTGAAAGCCTTGCCTTGGAAAGGCATGATACAATTTTGGTAACGCGAGGGATTGAGCCTTCTGTATTGAACCATTTAAGATTCATTTTAGCATCAGCCAGCTGACATACAAACTTGAGTTTCCATCAAAGTTCAGCAACACATATATATCCCATCTCACATTTCAAACCTCAGAAGTGCCTTCCAAATGAACCACTCGTAGCATACCTTATTCCATTCCATTAGAAGAGATTAAACTCGACCATAAACTTAACACTTGGGAGAAACCAACGAATCATGGACCCTAAGGTCAAACAGCGGAAACCAAGTCGGATCACTATCATGGAGTTCCCTGAATTTTCGAAGAAATCCTGAGTTCACTTAGGAGCGGGAAGACTAGATGTGACTAAAACATCATCACCTTTTCACCAACACCACTTCTGAGACCAACACACACTAAACTTCGGGACGAATTTCCTTTTAGGGGGTGAGACTGTAACAACCCGCATTTTCAGAACATTTTTACAAAGTACTATTCACAAGTTACTATTCATCATTTACTATTCATCATTTTCGGAGTCCGTTTGTGATTCTGAGTAGCGTTACTATTCATGTGACACTATTCATCCCGGAAGAAAAACACTATTCATGGTCATCATGCATCATCACGTAAACCTAGTTAAGGGTATTCAAATTCGAGCAACCGGTTAGGTTTAGCTGTGAATTCATTCATCATCAGTAAGGACTCATCATATAGACTAGAGTAGTCTACATATCATCAGTAACGTCATCACCACTTTAGATCATGCACGGATATGCATTATTTCAATTTACGTATGATTAATTTGTAATTAACGTTACATAAACACTAAAACTATTTTCTTTTTGGTTTTTCTAATTAAACTGTTTTAATTAAAATTAAATCTAAGAAGTACCAAATGAACAGTAGAAATAATAAGAAAATTACCAGAGGTACTAATTATTATGTAGAACTTAGGAAAATTATAAAAAGATGCTACTGTTTAACAAAATCTATTAAAACTATTTAATTACTAATTTTAACTAATTACTAATTAAACTGTTTTTAATTCTAATTAATACTAAATGAACAGGGAAAATTCTAATAAAATTTGTACAAATACTTTAAGATACTAGGAATTTAAGAAAATTATAAAAACAGATTAGTACTTAATAAAAACTTAAAAAGAAAAATTAAAATCTAAATTATATTAAATAGAAACTATCACTTTTCTTAAAAAGTGATTATTTTTGGAATTTTCTTTTTGAGACTTGTTTATACACTGAAAATGAACAACTTTTATGAAAACACTTTTGCTTAAGCTCAAAAATAAGCTCTGTGGAATGCTAAAAGATTAGCAGTTTGACTTTGGTCAAACTAGCTTATGCAAAAGCAAGAAATAAGCCTCACAGTGCACACAGATGATCAAATAAGTTATAGACAACTTAAACACACTGGAATGAACTTAAATTAACAACATTCCATTGCAAAATAAGCAAATAAGCCCAAATAAGCAATCCTGAATCTTCACAGTAACAAACAAACTGCAGGCTTTTTCAAGGTGAGANATACTAGGAATTTAAGAAAATTATAAAAACAGATTAGTACTTAATAAAAATTTAAAAAGAAAAATTAAAATCTAAATTATATTAAATAGAAACTATCACTTTTCTTAAAAAGTGATTATTTTTGTAATTTTCTTTTTGAGACTTGTTTATACACTGAAAATGAACAACTTTTATGAAAACACTTTTGCTTAAGCTCAAAAATAAGCTCTGTGGAATGCTAAAAGATTAGCAGTTTGACTTTGGTCAAACTAGCTTATGCAAAAGCAAGAAATAAGCCTCACAGTGCACACAGATGATCAAATAAGTTATAGACAACTTAAACACACTGGAATGAACTTAAATCAACAACATTCCATTGCAAAATAAGTAAATAAGCCCAAATAAGCAATCTTGAATCTTCACAGTAACAAACAAACTGCAGGCTTTTTCAAGGTGAGATTAAGCTAGGGGCAAAGATGCTAAAGCTCAAAACAAGCTTGGAACCAATAAGCCACCCAGATGGGCTTTTGAAAGAACCAAAAATCAACCTGTGGGGCCCACTAATAAGCTCTGTGGGTCCCTTGGAAGTTGGGTGTGTAGAGGCAGTGTATACTGACTCTCTGCACACAGTGAAAATGAAACAAACTAAATGGGACAAGCAGACCTACTGAATAAGTTCTAAAACACAAAATAAGCACTGGACTATGAAATATGGCTGATAAGCTTTCCAAAAAGCTAAATCTCAAAGGGTGGGGTCCACTAATGAGATATATGGAAGCTTATGAACAATGGTGTTGAGACTGTGTACAGGGCAACTATTTGGAAAACAGTCAAGTTTAAAGGTGCTTATAAATAAGCAAATGAAATCCAAACTCTGTTTTTCTTTTTGAAACTGATTAACAACCAACAAATTAACACAAATCAACCAGTGGTTTGTTTTTCCAATCTGTTTTTAATCCTATGCAAGCTTATGAGTTTGGCTAGAAACTGTGATACAGGACACTTTTTGAAAAATACT
>LBNU01001428.1:17667-31315 GCA_014162995.1 Artemisia annua
CTTTTGTTATATCTGTTCACTGGGCTTTTTAACCTCAGCCGCGTTTTCTTTTCCCCGCGGCAGGTTTTAGAAGGAAGCTGGGTTATGGGTGAAGAGTGCAAATAGGAGTTTAGAGAAGATTCTGCGTGGTTATATTCCAAGTGGTTTTGATAAGACTTTAGATTATCATTTTTGTATTTCTAAGATTCGGAGATGTATTCCCTTATCATGAAACGTTTGTAACCTTTGTAATTCAATTGTAATACATATGTTGTATGTCTGTATATGCTTTGATATGTCACCATAATGTAGCACTTTTACCCTTGTTGGGTTGGGGTGTTACATATATTGTTTTGACAGCTTTTACTTAATAAATGTCCTAAGCGTTGAAAACTATATTTTCAAGTAACAACAATGAAGAGCCGTATTTCTTACCCATCAAGACCCGTATGGTCAAAAGTTAAACGACACGACCTTTAGATATGGTTACAAGGTTTTCAAAAACAACGAGTTTCATCGATAACACTTAACGTACAATATTCCGCGGCTAGTCTTGCGAGGCCACTTTGGTCATATACTCAAGTAGTGAAAATGTTATTTTTGCGACGAAACATGATATTTGCCGATAGAACACCAAACAAGGATCGTGGAGTATCGTTTCAACATATTTACTTGGAAAGTAGTTTTTATAACTAAACGAGACAACAACATGTGTTATTGACGATAAACATTATTTTCAAATAATACGAGTGGTATCGATAACATACGTACTTGCGTGCATAGTATTGTTTCATTGCTTACAATAGGTCACATCATTCATTATAGGTCGTGGTTAGAGCCCGAGCCTTACATCATCATGTTTACCATCATTTCATTGCTAGTATATCAGGTGAGTCATAACCCCACTTTTACTTGTTTAATTACTTTACAATCTCTTTGGGGGAGATACATGCTCAATTACATGTTTTCAATTTATTATTCCATTTCAAATCCCACGAGGGAGAATACATTGCAATCATTTTTTTTTCATACGGGCCAAAGTATTAAATTTCAAGTACATTACTTAAGTTACCGCATTTGCCATGTTTAAGTCCCCATACAATCATGAACTGTTAATTATGCTTAAGCGAGAGTGAGTGGATAGATCTATTGAGGGTGACGCCTCCATCCGTGTTGGTTAAACCAACAGTCAAGCGGATGCATTTCATTTTACATATACATTAGAGTGCTCGGCAAAACACTCTGGAGGGGCATTTCATGCAGTCAAGCTTCGGGGTCATGAGCTTAAGGTTTATTGTACTATTTTTCACGTGACTTTTGTCATGCACGTTATACTTGTGGTTACCGTAAAAGTATTTCATTTACATACATCAAATCACATTTGGCGGTGGGTTGTAAACACACATGTTGCAAGTCTTGTTATGGCCGAGACTTGGAACCGGGTGGATTTACAATGCCTTCGCTGGGAAATCTTCATCCTAATGCAATTCATTTTCAATAAACTCTATGAACTCACCAACCTCGTGTTGACACTTTAGCATGTATTTTCAGGTATTAAGCAATGGCACACTACTGGAGGTTTTGCCAGGGCATGGCATGGTCATAGAAGACTCTGATATTCATTTGGGGACCGTTTTAAACTATAAGTTTTGAGGGCCTACTTGCACATCACTTTTAACAATGTAAACTTAACATTTTGTTTAAACGATTTTATTCGAAATGACTGAAATGAAAACTGTTCTTTGCACTTGTGTTGTGATACCAATTGAGTTGCACCCCAATAACATTATTTTCCGCTGCAAACCACTTTTTGGGGGTGTGACAGTTTTGCTGGGCGATTAACCAGAATCATTTTCAGTATACTCGAACCAAACACTAAGGAAAAGATTAGTAGACATTGGGTTCCCCAGGGTTTGATTTCAGGTGCTGCTCCAGCGCTTCTTGTTTGTGATCTCTTCCCCTGTTGGTGCTGTGAACATGGTTTCATTCTTCCCAGGTGTCCCTCCTTTCTTTAGCAAGCACTGCATTTCAAGAGCCATGGATGGGTAAGTTAAGTATTTCACCAAATAGTCAAACACAAACACTACCGTTCAATTATGTCATAAGTCAATCATTGCAATACAATCTCATGAAATAACATGAGTTATAAGAAAGTAAGAAACCTAGTTGTCAACGGCATAATTGCACGTACTCTAGATTCAATTAGTTTCTTGCCTAATAATATGATCATTTAAAGAAAAAATAATACAAACAAACCAAGGCCAAGTATAATCTTCTTATCAGGGCTTACTACTCTTACTACTTCATGAACATTCAATAGCATGTACTCTTCCCATGAAGCAAAGCGATAAATATACAACGGAAACAGACATAATTAAACACAAAAGTTTTTTTTTTTTTTAAATATCAAAACATAATAGGAATGCGGATTAAAGTACGGAATATCAGTTCTATCAGCAATAATGCTAATGATAAGTACAGTACAAAATGGAATGTAAAGTTCATAACATAAGCAAATTAAAACATGACCGCTTGAGCCCACAGGATCATGTCGTCTTCAGACAGGCGGGATCCTAGGACAGTCGAGATGTAAATGGTAGTTCCTCTTCCGAGCTAACCCATGTTGATGATTGGAGAAATGTAGTTGAAATTGCATGGTTATAAAAATCAGGTTAATCTGATTGGCAAACCAATGATCTCATTCTAGTAACATATGGGCTCAATAAGTAACAATGTATCTAACTCTAATTTCTCACTGCATTGACAACCTACATGTAACAAACCGGAAATTTTTAAACTGGTGTTTAATAATAAATTATATTTATTATTTCTTAAGTTTCACCTTCGGACTTTTCCGCTGCTTATTTGAATCAAATACGAGAAGTTATCTCGCAAAACGTGAAAATCGCACACAACGCGTACCGGCACAACCGTAACTTGACGAATGTTTTAATGGGATTTTTATACTATTATGAGGAAATAGTCGTATGGATTCTCGTTTTTATTGAAAAAAAATTATTTTAACGCAATGGCATAAACTTCGTGTTCAAAGTCGGTTATTGGCGAGCCTAAACTAGTCACGAACCGCAAATATCATAAAAGATTACACAAATTACAGTTTTGGTCCCTGGGTTAAATTCTGTCCGCCGCCCCTTAACTTTAAGGTAACTACTAAATGGTCCTTGTGAATTACAAACCCTAACCCACCCCTATATTAACCCACTTATACACTCTCTCCTCCCATTTTAGGGTTTGGTATCCCTTCCCTTCCCTCTCATTTTCCGACGCCGCTTAGGCCATCCCCGGCCAAATTCCGGCCACATGCCGCCGCTGCCACGCGCCACTTTGACACAAGAAGTAGTTAGATCGAGGGCCAAAGAGTGTAAATCGGGGTGTTTGGAGTACGTGGGGAAGTTTTCCTCGTGTTTGGTCCCTCACCACCGCAGCTCCATCGCCACCACAGCCACGCCACCACCACCTCTCTTTCTCATCTCGTTGTGGTTGTGCCGATCTCGTACTGTTGTGCCTATATCTTCTTGGTACCGCTGTGTTTTGCCACTTGATGCCAGTTGTGACATTTGTGTTGCTTGCGTTTCTACAATCTGAGGTGAGTTCATGCCCCCTTCTTTTTGCTTGTTTTCATATCTGTTTTGGGGGAGAATACATGCTCATTTTTCTAAATCTAGTATTTACATTACTTAAACAATGAATTGTTTACTTGAAAACTTTATGTTCTTGCTAAATTACTTGTTCGGTTATTCAACCGCTTGACTTGATTTATCGTTACAAACTGGATTATTATACTATGGACACAAGTGCTAGAAATGTATATGTGAGTTTATAGCCCCATTTTCTTATAATTACTGTTTTATAAACCTTGGGGTGAGAAACATGCAACTGTTTATATGCAAACCACTTTATGAACAATTGCTTGTGTGCAATACTACTTTACGCATACCACTTGGGTGATCGGTTAGACACCTACTCTCCGTGCTGTTTGACCGGTTAGGCAAATAGACGCATAATATTTGAAANCACCATTTTCTTATAATTACTCTTTTATAAACCTTGGGGTGAGAAACATGCAACTGTTTATATGCAAACCACTTTATGAACAATTGCTTGTGTGCAATACTACTTTACGCATACCACTTGGGTGATCGGTTAGACACCTACTCTCCGTGCTGTTTGACCGGTTAGGCAAATAGACGCATAATATTTGAAACACTTGAGTGATCGGTTAGACACCTACTCTCTGTGCGGTTTGTCCGGTTAGGCAAACGGACGCATACTACTTGGGTGATCGGTTAGACACCTACTCTCTGTGCGGTTTGTCCGGTTAGGCAAACGGACGCACACTACTTGGGTGATCGGTTAGACACCTACTCTCTGTGCGGTTTTTCCGGTTAGGCAAACGGATGCATACTACTTGGGTGATCGGTTAGACACCCAATTGGGTAAGCTGCATTTGACTGATTTTTCTCCTGTCACTGCGAGTGAAGCGGAGATCACTAGAACTGAATTTGATTTGTATGTGAACAATTTTTCACACGCGAAAACCTTGTGGTCCATATTTCTTTTACACTGAAATGCTATTTATATAAACTTATGAACTCACCAACCTCGTGTTGACATTTTAGCATGTATTTTCAAGTTTAAAGCGATAGCTTACTGTTGGAGGCTTTGGCAGGGCATGGCATGGTCATAGATGACTCTGATGTATTTGGGACCACTGTATTTCCCTTTTGGGCTTGTATTTCCACACTGCTTTTGGAATGCTGAAAACGAAATATATATTTTTTTTTGAATATGAAAATTTCTTTTAAACGGTTGAGGTAAAACCGTTCTTTGTACTTAATGTTGTGACACCAATTTAGTAGCACCCAAACATGTATGCTTCCGCTAAACCAGATTTTGGGGGTGTTACAGATTGGTATCAGAGCCTTGGTTATAGAGAACTGGGTATTTTTAAAGCCTAGACTATAACTACTTTTACGAAAACTTAACCCAATGACCGACACGTGCCTGCCTGCCAAGTTGATGCCTCATTTGTAATTTCGATTACTAATATACTTGATGAGATGTTTACTTTGTTATTGAATGAGTATATCCACTTATTTTTGCTATATACTATAAGTATCTTTGACATACTTATGCATACGTATCGTACGTATCGTAGCGTTACACGCCTTTCTCTACGTAATCTCATCATTCGTCCGCAAGTGTGGACATTCACCGTAGTTATTTAAACATCTTCTAAAAGTAAGGGACATATTACTAGCGTAACTGAGCCGAGTATTTTAAAGTTCATTGAACCTCGGGTGAATATAGACTGATCACCTATATTCAACCAGGGACAGTGGGACATAGCCTGATCACCTATGTCTGACTCAGAGGTGAACTTTGCGATACTAGGAGTAGTTTTAATAGAATTATATCCGGATGAAATTTTTGATTTTGAGAATGAAAAAAAAAATAAAAAAAAAATAAATCATGTGTGTGTACATAAGCATTGCGTGACATGAACACTCACATCTGCACACAACATGATAGCAATCACAACACATTGGCATCACAATACTTCACGAGTCGTAATACTCTTCGAATCACTATACTTTTTTTTCCGCTCATATGGAATACTTGCTCGTCACCGTCTAATCATATGGAATACTTGCTCGTCACCGTCTAATCATGTTTTGCATCGAGGCGTACTAGAACTGATTGGTCACAATTTGAATTCGAGTTGCTTATTTTAACTTGTTTGATGTTCAAACTCATTTGAGTTTATTGGAGCGTCTCGGCTATGTTTGAATTTGGATTGCTTATTTGTTTAAACCTTGCTTTGTTCGTGGCCTTGTTACAGTCACCTCTGTCCCAAACCTTATGCTCAATCAATTTGGTTCATTCCTCTCGATCGATGTTGTTCCTTCCGCGTGAATTAGGATGTACATTACTTGGTTAACCAATAGATTTCTAGTAGCAATCAACATCTTCCTTGAGAGTCGTACTCTGAACTTGCTATACCCTCCACTCAGCGGAGATTCTATGACCAACAGAAACCTTAAGACATTAAAGAGTAACCTGAACCGTGTTGAAACTGAATCTTTCACCCGTATCTCGGGAATACCAGTTATTTTTGCTACCCCTTTTAAGATAATAAACTGTGTCACTAATACCATCCAAACTGTTTTCGATCATCCTACAGACCCTTTTGCGGTCACTCTACAAATGTTTTACTGCTTCTTTATGAAGTAAAAATTTCGACCTTACTATTATTTTATAAACAACGAATTTATGTCGTTGTTCTATAAACCGTTTTACAAATTATTTCACAAACGATTTTATAAACCGGTTTGCTGTCCTGCTACAATATTATAAATCAAACTACAGTTTTGCTACTATCATGAAAAATGATAAACTGATTTCTTGATATCCAATGAGGTGTTTTACAAATCGTTTTATAAACTATTCTACAATCATCCTATGAATTAAATAATCCCTTGAAAAGCGTTTTTATGTTACTACCTCATAAACAGAATAACCCATAATTTCCCTTTGTAACTAAACCACACCTTTGAAGTGTATCCCACACCTCTGCCTAAAACTATAAATAACAACGAGGTCCACTTAATGATAAACCTCTAACCTTACTCAACCTAGACAACTAGACTCCACCTTTAAACATTTAAAACATACACGGACGCATGTATCCTACTACACTTTCTTCATCTTTAATATTATTATTTATGGATCTTTCTTTGAAAACTCGTTATAATATTTTCTGAATTACTCATTTGATAAGATAAAACTTTTCTGGTCAAACCTTATCAAACTCTTGTAAGTAAAGTAATGACTAAACATAAATTTTTGCGGAATAACCTTATCCACCCATGATGAGAGACACTTACAAAATTTTAAACCTTTCAAAATTGTGTCATCGTACGCAACTATTAACTCCCAACAAAGAAAGGTGTAATACTTGGAAAGTTATTTTGGTCAAATTCGTGTAAACATCTACCCAAATAAAGTTTTCAAACAAAAATTTTATCCATTCCTCTTAGAAGGAAGAAAAAAAATACTCAAACACAAATTTGGAACAGATCTTGGAGACCAATCATCATGCCATTTTACGACTTTGCATCTATCATGCTGGAATTTTGTATCACTAAGATATAGACCAAGAGAATTTAGAGGAACAGCACTAACAAGGCTGCGAGACATCGTGAGGGTGAGACTAGAACCATTATCCTATTAAACTTACTCTAGGAATCATTGTACTGAACCAAAAACATCAAAAGGGGATAACCAATAGCCGACAATCCAATTACTCCCCCACAAACCAAGAGAAAACCTTAAACAACCTAGTGAGACCCCAAATCGGTTACAAGTACCATCACCCCTCCCCACACACCATACTACCGGGTAACGTAAACTGAATCGCGGGACGCGATTCCTTGTAAGGAGGGTGGACTGTAACAAACCGGAAATTTTCAAACTGATGTTTAATAATAAATTATATTTATTATTTCTTAAGTTTCACCTTCGGACTTTTCCGCTGCTTATTTGAATAAAATACGAGAAGTTATCTCGCAAAACGTGAAAATCGCACACAATGCGTACCGGCACAACCGTAACTCGACGAATATTTTAATGTGATTTTTATACTATTATGAGGAAATAGTCGTATGGATTCTCGTTTTTAATGAAAAAAAATTATTTTAACGCAATGGCATAAACTTCGTGTTCAAATTGGGTTATTGGCGAGCCTAAACTAGTCACGAACCGCAAAGATCATAAAAGATTACACAAATTACAGTTTTGGTCCCTGGGTTAGATTCTGTCTGCCGCCCCTTAACTTTAAGGTAACTACTAAATGGTCCTTGTGAATTACAAACCCTAACCCACCCCTATATTAACCCACTTATACACTCTCTCCTCCCATTTTAGGGTTTGGTATCCCTTCCCTTCCCTCTCATTTTCCGGCGCCGCTCAGTCCATCCCCGTCCAGATTTCGGCCACATGTCGCCGCTGCCACGCGCCACTTTGACACAAGAAGTAGTTAGATCGAGGGCCAAAGAGTGTAAATCGGGGTGTTTGGAGTACGTGGGGTAGTTTTGCTCGTGTTTGGTCCCTCACCACCACAGCTCCGTCGCCACCACAGCCACGCCACCACCACCTCTCTTGTTAGGATCATAGTTTTCAACTATTCAGTCAAGTCTCGGTCATTTCAGTAAATGTAATAGGTTGCTAGAATTATCACTTTTATCTTAATTATGTTAGTTACTCGTATGGTTATAAACGAGTCCAATAAATGTCCAATGGGCCATAAAAGCCCACGAACTAGTAAGATAGGAAGGAAGGGAGTGTTGCCCTATCCCTCTCCTATAAATAGGACATCATATCTCTTGTAATAAATGTTGGTTAATTTCATATCTTAAGGAAACTCTTGTTCTTTCATCTTTCATATTGATCTTAATCAACCAAGTCTATTTCTCATCTCATTTCTTTCATTTGAATACTTGTGTTTACTAATATGGTGACCTAACAAGTGGTATCAATCGCTAGAAGAAAGTGTAGTTTATTTTTTTTTGTGTTATACGCCCCTCAAACACGTTTTTTACCTCGTTAACATCAAAAAGATTGCAACTTTCTTGCTTCTTTTGTGTTTTTATCACATATTTGATTACAAACTTGTGTTAGAAACCAAAACAAACAACAAAGTTTCAAAATTTTTGAGTTGTTTTTTATTCGTATAAACTTGTACTTTTTATCGAGATTTTTGAAATTTTTGTTAAAAAGTTCAAGTTTGCAACTTTCATTAAGATTTCATCATTTTAATGCTAGTTGTACAAGAATCTTAGGTTAAAAACTCGTTTTAGGCTTGCTTTCACACAAAAGAAAAATCTGCATTTTGGCTACTTATCGAGAACACAAAACCCCATTTTATCAAGAACCTTAAACCCTTTTTTATCGAGAACTTTCGATATTACTACTTAAGTGTTTTTGTTGCTTACTACTTTCGATAGTTCTGGACAGAGGTTTAACAACAATGGAGGAAGCTTCAGGAACAACTCTGGTTCATCTCAGAAGAAGGTTGATTTTGGGGATAATGGGAATGATACATCAGGGAATCAGATCATTAAGTGCTTTAACTGCAATGGAGTCGGTCATATGGCTACTGCATGTCCTTCTCCAAGAACTCAGGGCAGTAAGTATCACAAACAGACAACTTCTATTAGCTCTTCAGGAGGAAGCTCGAGGCATAAACAAACAGAATGACAACAGCTTCATGGCCAATGCTCAGTCTGATGATGACATGGAAGATCTCGAAGCTAATGCTGCTGTTATGCTTATGGCCAACATGCAGGAACTCCACATCACTGAATCAGGTCCAGTATATGATTCTGACACTCTGTCTCAGGTAAACGACTTTAATTCATGCCTTATACATGATATTGTCACCCCATCTGCATCTGCATCTACATCGAAACAATCGGTTCAAAATGATGCATTGTTCTCTACAGACGAAAATTATCAATTGGACACAGTCGTTACATTTGATGATGATCAAATTAACTCAGATGTCTCAATTGATGATTCTCACACTAATCATGTAAACGACAACAATGCTCATCTTAAACCCCTTGCTTCTATGACTGATCCAGATTCAGACCTTCGGACACTTCTCATGGCCAGTCAATCTCAAAATATAAAATGTCAAGAATTAAATGCGAGATTGAAAGAGAAGAATGCATCATTGTCTAGGGATCTCGAGTGTTTGAATATACAATTAAATAACGCTGTTAAACTCATTGATAACGAAAAGAGCTTTGAAAAGGCTTTTAAAGAATCTTATCGTCGTGAAAAGGATCTCGAATTTCAAATTGGCAACATAATGGAATCTAAAAATGATTTAGCTTTACAACTTGAACAACAAGCTTTTGTACATAAACAACAAGTTGCTCAACTCGAAGATGTCATTTTGCAAACTAAAAATGAGTTGTCAACTTGTCAAGCGGATTTTCAGGAACATAAACAGATTTCAAGGGATAGAGTTAAATCATATTTAGATGAAATTGTTGAATTGACGAGTCAACTCAAAGAGTTTCAGAATGTTGTATATAAAACTGGTAATTCAATTACAACCATTCATAAACTTTCTGTAAAACGGTCAAACACCGGCCATGGTTTTGCCATTGGTAGTGAATCACCCAGTTTTTTAAACAAAGCACTCACCGAGATTCCGAAGATATATAGTGCAAACCATTTCTTTGATGACACTGTTATTCGTGCTGTTGTTTATGATCGTGAGGAAGAATTGGAAATAGAGGACGAGACTCGATCTAAAATGGAAAATGTTGATTACAACAAACCTTTTGATTACTCAAAAATGCCTTCTATTAATGAAACTTTTACACCTCAAAAAGAGAATGTTGAACAACCGTATTTTATATTACCAGAAGATCTTCCTTCTTATAAAGCTTCTCTCACACCAGTAGTTCAAAACAATGGTCTTTTAACTAAACCAGAAAATGTTCAACCTCTTCCTAAAACGTGCAAGATACTTCGGTATTTCCAAACGTTTATGGAAGATATTGAATTTTTACAAGATGCTGTTGATCGTAATTCAGAAATCACTGTTTTCACATTTATTGCTCCTCATGAGCGTGAACGGCGAGAGGTGTTTCAAAAACAATTTTTACCTCACGTTCAACATCTACGATTATGTGCTGAACTCTGGGAACAGGATCTTCAAAAAGAAGTGTCTTCAATGATGGATATTTTTCAAGAAACAGAAAAATCAATTTCATTTTATCAACGTCAAAATCAATTTTTGCAAAATGAAAATGATCGTCTCATGGAACGTGTCCTCAATTATGATATTATATCTGTGGTAATGAATTCTCTTTATGAATGTGGTACTGATATGCTTGTTTCTGAACACTGTGATGATATTGGGTTGTTGAATAAAACAGTTGAGACATTAAAAAATGAGAACATGAGTCTCCGACAACAAAATGATGATGTGCAGAAAAAACTTTCAGATGAAATCTTTCAACTCAACAAAAAACTAGAATGGTGTCAAAACCAAAGTCTTGTTTTTGAACTTGAATTGCAAAATCTTAAAACTTCGACATCTTTTTCAAATGAAAATGAGGAACTTAAAAGTCAGATTTCTAAATATGAAAAAGAGATTGCTGAATTGCAAGAAGTAACAGATTTTTGGCAAAAGAGTCGAGATGAATATTTCTACTTAAACCGAAAGCTTGACAGCACAATTCAGGACAAAACGCACATCATTATTGAATTGAAGGAGAAAATTAAAAATCTTGAAAAGAAAAAGTCTGCAAATACTAAGATTGTTGCACCAGAAAAACATAGGACAGATAACACTAGTAACGATACAGCTATTCATAATTCTAACATGAGTTCTTCCACCTCTCCAGGACTAGTTATCCCTCCTAGCGTTAGCAGATCCAAGCACCAAAAAGAGAAAAAGAAGAATAGGAATTTGCGACGTAAGAGAGAGAACTTAAAAGCTATGGAAGTAGAAGCTCACCCTAGGAATTTGAATAATAATCATGTTACTATAGATTTAGATTGTGATTTGGCAACTTGTAATCCGAATCTGTCTGTAACGAATGATGTATCTCGTACTTCTTTATCGTTTAATGCATCTTGTGTGTTTTGTCGTAAATCTATGCTATCTGGTGATCACTCTAAGTGTGTTGCTACTTCTCTTTTAACACGTCTTAAGAAACTTACAAAAGGCAAAAAATCTAGGCCCACTACTGCTTCCAAATCTAAGCTAGGATTAACGCCCCCTGTAGTTTCTGAGGATGTAGTTGCTACCCCTGTAGTTAAGCCCAGCAATCCTAAGAACTTGCCTTCACTTAGCGAATTCACTAAGAAGAAAGCGCAATCTAGTTGGAAGTGGCAGCGTTGGTTAACTAAGATGCATAATTTTGCTTGGATTCCTAAAGTTGTTATATCATGTGTTTCTAACCAACCGGAACCCACTACTTCATCGGGTTCCACCCTTACCATTGTGCCATCGTCGTCTCCTTCGTGTGATGCAGGTGGTGCAAATCATTCTCTGGATTGTTGATAGCGGATGTACCCGACATATGACAGGCGATCTCAAACTGTTAAGAAACTTTGTATCAAAGTTCATTGGTACTGTCAGATTCGGGAATGATCACTTCGCTGCTATTATGGGGTATGGAGATTATGTCAGTGGGAATATTGAAATCAGCCGTGTATACTATGTTGAAGGTCTTGGTCACAATCTCTTTTCAGTCGGTCAGTTTTGTGACGGTGACTTAGAAGTTGCATTCAGGGAGAAAACTTGTTTCGTACGTGATCTACAAGGGAACGATCTAATGTCCGGCACTCGCAGCAACAGTATTTATACCATTTCAATGTTTGATATGATTGCTTCATCTCCCATCTGCTTACTCTCTAAGGCCGAATCTACAAAATCATGGTTATGGCACAAACGAATGTCACATCTCAACTTCAAAACCATGACTAATCTGGCTCGACACAAATTGGTTGAAGGACTCCCCAGATTCAGATGCGCTAATGATCACCTTTGTCCTGCCTGTGAACAAGGGAAGAGCAAACGTGCACATCTTGCTTCAAAACAAGAACCCAGTACGGATCATGTTCTTCAGCTATTACATATGGATTTGTGCGGACCAATGAGAGTACAAACGATCAACGAGAAACGTTACATTCTTGTCATAGTAGACGACTTCTCAAAATGGACTTGGGTCTACTTTCTTCATACTAAAGACCAAGCTCCATCCATGATAGTCACTTTTCTCACCAAAATTCAAGTTCAGCTTAGAAACACCGTCAGAATCGTGAGAACAGACAATGGAACTGAATTTAAGAATCAAACCCTTCGGGATTATTTTGAGAAGGTAGGTATTGTTCATCAAACATCTATTGCTCGGACTCCCGAACAAAATGGCGTGGTCGAAAGACGAAACCATACTTTAGTGGAAGCTGCCCACACAATGCTGATCAATGCACAACTACCAGACTATCTTTGGGCAGAGGTCGTCTCAACCGCATGTTATACCCAGAATCGATGTATGATCAACAAACGACACAATCGCACACCATATGAACTTGTCCACAAACGTAAGCCCAATATTCAACACCTTCATGTCTTTGGTGCACTATGTTACCCGAACAACGATCGTGATGACTTTGGAAAGCTTAAAGCTAAGGCTGATGTAGGAATCTTTATTGGCTATTGTGAGAATTCTAAGGGGTTTCGGATATAAAACCGTCGGACCAGAGAGATTCAAGAGACTATACACGCTAATTTTGATGAGCTCACTGATATGGCTTCTGAGCGCAACAGCTTAGGACCCGAACTCAACCGTTTAAATTTCCCAGATCGTTCAGCTGCACCTTTACCTTTAATCCGTCAAGAATTGGAAACATTGTTCACTCCACTGTTTGATGACTCTTTTGAGAATCGTGCAGAAAATGTATCCACCGATTCCGCTGCTCAAACTGCCACTATTCCAGTGCCTGATACACCCGTTACTACAACTACCGTAGAAACTGATGCACCTCCAACAAATTCACCAACAGCAGATGAACAGACAGACTGCAACTCATACAATGCACCTGAAGATCTGAATCAACA
>LBNU01001429.1:4556-18806 GCA_014162995.1 Artemisia annua
CAAAAAGAAAATTCCAAAAATAATCACTTTTAAAAAAGTGATAGCTTCTATTTAAGCCATTTGCCTTATTGTTCAGCTTTTTCAAAAAGAAATTTTCATTTTTATAATTTTCATAAGTTCCTGGTCACTTGTAGTATTTATAATAATTTTCTTAGATTTTTATCTGTTAATTTAGTATTTATAATAATTAATATTAGTTTAATTAGTTTTAATTAAAAAACCAAAAAGAAAATCACTTACTGTTTATTTTTAATCACTAGTATCTTTTTATAATTTTTTTAGTTCTTATTAATTATAAAGTATTTTTAGAAATTAGTTTCAGAGATTTTACTATTCATTTACTATTATTCTCGTTTAAATTAGTTTAAATAGTTTTTAATTAGTAATTAAGTAAATAATTAATAAAATAGTTTAATAATAGTTTTTATTAACTTTTTATAATTTTTTAAGGTTCCTGTATTAGTTAATTAGTTTTATAAAATATTTTATAATTTTCTAAGTCATTTTTAGTATTATTAGTAATTTAAATTAGTTAAATTAGTTTAATTAATATAATTAGTAATTAATTAATATTAAATTCAGAAAAAGACAAAAATATTTATTTTCAATTTTTACATTTTTTTTAAGTTATTTTAAAGGTTTAGAAATTAATTTTGCAAATTTTTAGTGTAATCTTGTAATCTTAATCCTTTTTAGATTTGTTATAAATTAGTTTTAATTAACTTTTTAAATAGTTTTAGTAATTAATTAGTATTTAAATAATAAAATAATCAAAAAAATAATTTTCTTTTTAATTTAATTTTCTTTTCATTTTAAGTTTGTAAAAGTTGCATTTTCACCCCCTGTAGTTTATTTTTGCATTTTTCCACTTTTTCAGTACGCATTTAGGTTTTTAGAATTATTTGCATTTCTGTATTTGTTAATACTGTTCCATTATCATTCCAAGCAATCAGTAGTGTAAAAATCAATCCAAATCTTTATCTGGTTACCATTCCTAATCACTCATTCCAGAACGTTTTCCCAAAACACAATTTCAATCTCGCTGGGACTAAACGACCCGGGGATACACTGTGCTTACACCGGATCATAAATTGATCTCTCCTCTCTCAGATTTGACTTGTTGACCACACCTGGTTAACTGGTTAGTTTGGGAGGAGTCAGCTCTACTAACCCATTTGTCTTAAAGGAACTCAAAGGATCCCATGAGAATGTTAGATAACGAGGGATTAAATAGCGAGGGGGATCCCCGCCAGCTCCAAATTTTGACCCAAAGGCTCTTTACTTTGGGGCACGAGAGCAAACAATGATCCATGTATTCATCAACCAACCCACAAAAATCACATAAAGTAGAGGGGATTTTAACTCCTCGCTGCATCAGATTGACTCTTGTAGGGAGGCGATTTAAAGCCGCTCGCCAAGCACAAATATTTACCTTGCGAGGCACCAAGAATTCCACCTAAAAGATGGAGAATCCGCTTCATTGCTGAAAAACTTATTTTGAATAGCTTTGCACAACGACCTGACATAAAACTTACCTGAATCTTCCAAGGCCCAGGTCTATTTGTCTTCAGCTGAGATATCAAGAACAAGCCCGGATATAAGAGAAATTAACGAGTAAAGATCACTAAGGGCACGACCAGTAGGATTTCTTCTCCAGTCCCAAGTTCTTTGCCATATATCATCTATTTTAGACCATCTCTCGGCAACAAAGCAATTTTTATTCATTTCTAGAGCATACAGCCGAGGGAAGCGATGTTTTAGAGGACCTATATCATTGAGCCAAGTATCATTCCAGAAAAGGGTTTGTCTACCATTTGAAATTTTCTTAACAATAAGATTACTAAGAGAAATTTCAAACCGGCTCAACTCAGAACAACTTCCAACTATAGTAATCCAAATGCTTGATTTATGATTGGAACTCCTGCTATCATCGAAGCCTCCATCTGAACCATGAATCTTACTAATTACCTTCCTCCACAATGAATCTTTCTCGTTTAGAAACCGCCATCTCCATTTACCAAGAAGACTCAGATTTTTTGCTTTGATGCTACCAACTCCTAAGCCTCCATGTTTCTTATCTGCTAAAATCTTTTTCCAACAAAGCCAGAAAATCTTTTTTTCATTTTCTTTAAAACCCCAAAAGAAGTGTCTCCTTATTGATTCAATCGCAGAGATAACTGAATTAGGAGCTTTAAAGGTAGATAAGTAATAGAGGGGAAGACTTCCTAAAACCGATTCGACCAGAGTAAGCCTCCCGCCAATGGAAAGAAGATTATTCTTCCAGGGCGCAAGTCTTTTTAAAAGCCTCAAAACAACGTCATTCCAAGCATCGACTTTCTTCATATTTTTTTCAACGGATAAGCCAAGATAAGTGAACGGAAGGGAGTCATATGAGCAATTAATTGCTCTAGAAACACTAGCTACATCATCTATCGGGATCCCAATACCAAAAAGCCTACTTTTTGATAAATTAATTTTGAGGCCTGAAACATCATGAAAACAATCTAAGATACGAACCAAGTGGCGAGCATTTGAAATAGACCATTCACAGAAGAATAGAGCATCGTCGGCATATTGAAGAAGGGAGATGTTTGACCTATCGTCTGCTAACGAGAGCCCATTGAAAATGCCTTTGTTGCACGCCTCTACTATCATAACCTGTAAAGCTTCCGCCACTATAAGAAAAAGGAAAGGAGAAAGAGGGTCTCCTTGCCTTAACCCACGCTCCATCTTAAATTCTTTTGACGCTGAGCCATTAACAAGAACCGACACTGAAGACGATGAAAGACAAGATAGAATCCAGTTACACCATTTTGGCCCAAAATTCATTTGAGACATAGTGTCCAAAAGGAAGTTCCAATTTACACTGTC
The DNA here is from genome assembly GCA_014162995.1 of Artemisia annua. Taxonomy (NCBI): domain Eukaryota; kingdom Viridiplantae; phylum Streptophyta; class Magnoliopsida; order Asterales; family Asteraceae; genus Artemisia; species Artemisia annua. The sequence goes on from LBNU01001429.1 coordinate 7,428, forward strand.
AAATGCTTTCTCAAAATCTACTTTGAAAAGAAGCAGATCAATTTTTTCCTTCTTAGCAAAGTTGACTATTTCATTGGCAATAAGACTCCCATCCAAAATCCGTCTTCCTTTCTGTTAGTGCAAATATTACGATATTTAATCTATACAGTCTCGTTTGTTTTGTTTGATGACAAACATATAACTTGATACATAACGTAAAATGTACAAGTTACTCGTAATCATATTTTGTCTCAACATACATTCAACACCTCTCAACGTCTCAAGTCATCGTATGCTACAACACAGGTTCGTACATGTTTGTTATGTGGCATTATGATCAAACCCCTTCACCAACCATTTAGAATGACTAAAATACTTTTAGAGTCTTTAAGTATTTTAGGTGTCAAAGTACACTTTAGGTGTTAAATAGAATAAGTGCCACATTATGTATCTAGATAATATTAGTAAGTTTACAATATATAAAAATGTATCTTATAACAACATAAGTACATAAAACATTTTTAGTAACTTACTAAATATTATATAGCTAGCTAATATATTTTTCATATACAAGTAACTTACCTTTTTAAGTTAGTATATACATTTGTCTAAATGTATTTTTCATAAAATGGAAAACACTCTTTTATTACCTCATATATAGTGTCATCTAAATTGGAAAGAATCTTGTAAGATATGTCATAGATCTTGATTAGACTAGACATAGATATAGAAAGATATTTGGAAGATATCTTTGTCATAGATCTTGTAGTTGACTTAGAAGACCTTGATTAGACTAGAGATAAAAATAGAAATATATATGTCTTGTCTTGTCAACATTGACTTTCAAGTACATGTCTAGTCTTGTCATTAGCATCATGTATTGCATCATGATATTTGGAATATAGTAGCCCATGGTTTATGTCTTTGTTAGTTTGCCTATAAATAGAAGTTCATGGTTTACTCATGAACTTGATGAAAAATAACACACATATAGATAACTAGAAAATCACGTAGAAACACATATCAATCACCCTTTCCATAATGATCATAATGTTACTAACTCTCATTATGTTGTAAGCATATCATACATCTTGATCCACCAAAGAAAGCTTGGAGATCTTCCCATCATCATCTACCAAAGCATATCAACATATGAAGATTTAAGGGCACTTGACATCCTCAATGATTGAAGACTTCCGATCAATGGAAGTTCATATAGATTAGGCATTTATATCCATTGGACTTTTATGTCATGGATCATCATTGTATCATCACAATATAGATTAGATGGTTTATGTGTTTGTGCCATAAAACACAAGGTTTTTATGTTGGGCCACAAAACATAGCGGGAGTGGTTGTACCCTTGGAAAAGAAATCGACATCTAGCTTAGTGTCGGAAATATTGTATAGGCGACGTTAGGAGTGGTTGTACCTTTGTAAAAGAACCCGGTATCTAGCTTTGTACCGGATAAAGTGTAAGCGACGATTGTAAGGTTTTCTCCGCCGAGAATGGAGCTTGTTGATCTAGTGAAGTAACTCTCGAGTTGGGTACTCGGGGGGTGGAGTAGGGCGGAAAGGAGATCCGTGACCGAACCACTATAAATCCTCGTGTTCGGTTTGCGCTTTCTTTTACTTATTACTTTACTTTAATGTTTGCATTATGTGATTACTTGTGTTGTGACTTGTTGATTGTACTTGTGAGATAAGATGTTTTAAGTTATGCTAGTCACTAACTACACGTAATATCTTTCATATTAGAACAAGCTAAAATAGATATTTGATACAACAAGTTTTAAAGTTTTTAACTGGTAAACTATTCAACCCCCCTTCTAGTTTTTCACACTTTCAAAAAAGCCGTTTGATTTGGACTAATCAGCTTGTAGATGACATGAATTAATCAAGATGAGAGAAGCTTTGATAGAACTTTGTACATGCAACCAATCAGACTAATGGGCCGATAATCGTTTAAGACGAGAGGATCAGAAACTTTTGGAATCAATACAATAAAAGAAGCGTTGCAGCCCCTAGCGAGTCTTCCACGAGTTTCAAAGTGTTTAATATAGTTGAAAAGTTCTAACTTGATGATATCCCAGTACCTTTTTTATAAATTTGAAATTTAAACCGTCCGGATCGGGTGATTTCAAGCTATAACAGTCCCATACCGCCGCTTTAACCTCATCCATTGTAACCTCCGCTTCCAAGAAAGCAACGTCGTTCTGATCCAAGCGTTTAAAAAGTTGACTATCAAATTTTGGTCTGTTAGATCATCTCTCATGAAATCTGTTTGCAAAATAATCACGAGTTGCTGAAAAAATTGAGGAAGGATCCTCCACCCAACAACCGTCAATTTGCAGCCCATTCAAATTTTGTCGCCTACATTTCTTATTTACCATTGAGTGAAAGAATTTGCTATTCTCGTCACCCTCTACCGCCATGAATTCGCTATATAATCAGATTTGAATACGACTAGACATACAAGACATTACATTTAAGTATGATCTTCTGATCTCGATCCAATCTTACGATTTCGATCTTGCAAAAACAAAAACGATCCATAGTAGGATCTCGATGTTGACGGCATCTCGTAAAACAATCACATTATATATGAAGGTAACGGAACTCCTTTCATAATAAGCAAATCATGTGTATATTACAAGTAAATTACAAAGTTACGTGTAGTTAAATTGCAATTTAGAAAACATGTAACGTTGATGAGTGAGGTAAAGTGAGAATGATTAATGTTAAGGTTACACAATAAAGTTAAGATTTTTTGGTTTTGATGTGCGTGGTGTAACCGGTATTCATATAACAATGTTATTATGTCAAACATGTAATATCGATGATATGCATAATTCATGGCCGCATGGATGGAATCATGGCTAATGGTGACTGGGGTAACATCATTTTTTAAGTGATGCACAAAGGAAAGAAAATAACGATTTTCAATTAAAAAAAAAACGATAGAAGTTTAGCAAAAAAAACTACTTTCAGTATTCGCTCACTGATGGACCAACTTAGCAATAGTTAGAAACATAATCCATTAAGATCGAGTGCATTTAGGAAATTCGGTATTTTTCACGATAATTAACACTACGAAGAAATTTTATATTGGGTCCCGTGACACCGCGGGATCCTCTACTTCCATCCTGGCGTGACCGATAAAGTCGAAACACTACAATCTAGAAGTGCATAAACACGATTCTAGAGTTTTTATCTCGATTGTTGTTTTTTTTTTTTCCGATTATAACCACGCATAAACACGCAAAGAATCCAACATGGATAGGTTGCCAAGATTTGGTACGTGTTCATTTTTACTAAATTTGGATAGAATGGTATTAAAGGTGATAACAGTTGAGATCCATGAAGAACCCATACATGTCATAGAACCTATCAACCAATCATAGTCACCCATTTATATTTTCCATCTTTTTTTTCAAAACAACATATCTTGCAAACGGTAAATCTTCAAGCTACAAAAAAAATACCATCGCGACGAGAATTAAATGATCTTTCTATAGATATGCATTGTTATATACTTTCGACGAATTTTTTTTTTCGACGAACTTTTTTTTTTTTTTTTTTAATTTCCGCCCAGAAAGAATCATATATGATTCGTAAAAATCATATATGATTCGTAAAAAATCATATATGATTCGATTCTTACGAATCATATATGATTCATAAGAATCATATATGATTTGTTAAAATCGAATCATATATGATTCTTACGAATCATATATGATTTTTCTGGGCAAAAAAATAAAGTTCATCGAAAAAAAAGTTCGTCGAAAGTATATAACAGTGCATGTCTATAGAAAGATAATTTAATTCTCGTCGCGATGGTATTTTTTTTTGTAGCTTGACGATTTACGGTTTGCGAAATATTTAAGTTTTAAAAAAAGGGTGGAAGTTTATTTTTTTTATTTTGATAAAAAAAATGAGTGGCTAATATTGCTTGATGGGTTCTACGGTAAAAGTTGGATCTATAAAGAACTTTTGGCAAGGTGATAAAAAGACATTATGTTGTTGTCTTGTTGATAGTTAAATATAAAGTGTTCAATTTAAATTGCAAGAAAATAATTATTAACCATAGTTCTAAGCTACAAAGTTAGCTTTTCTCATCCAAAACATAACTTTTCATTAACCTTTCAAGTTTGATAAGCCAAACTACTAAATGTATGTTAGTTTTAGATTAGTAAAACTATGAATCCAAAATACTACAAGTAAATTGAATGATATAATCATGGGTGTAGCGAGGGGTTGTACATGTAGATATGCATGGAATTTTATTTTGTAGTGTCAAATGTTGTCAAAAAGTCTTTTAAATAAATCATGACCAAGAAATAAATGTTACTACGTATAAATTTTGCATTTAACGAAATGAACCTGATAACTTTTGATTTTCGTCCACCACCAGATATAATCATTTCATAGTTTTGACTATTCTACTACTCCTGACTAAAAATGAAGGTAAAAGATGAGGGATAAACTTCACAAAACTATTATTTCGAGGTGTACGGCTAAAGAAATGATGGACAAATCGCCACTCTATATGATTTGCTACTATGTGGTCCATTGGGACATGATAACAAGAAAAGCAATACTATCATTTGAGTAACCTTATTTAGTGGTCCCAAATTCAGTTGGTGTGCCTTATCTGCAATATTGCAATATGTGTCCCTTGATCTTTGTTATGTCTAACTGTAAAATGTAAAATAGCAAAATAGGCATAAAATCATAAATATGCTTTATGGAAAACTCCATCAACCTTCGGTCTAGCCAACTAGGCCTTAAGCAAAAGTGCAAAACATCGAAAAGTATGCTAACTTCATTTATGCTTGTGATCCCCGTTTAGGGAAGGTTTCTGAACTATATCATTGAATATGAACTTTTGTATCAATCAAACTCGAAAACATAGAGAGACATGTGATTGTTTCTATTTTTCAAAAGTGAAACTAGTGGTTCACCTTTTGTAAATGTAGTTAAGAAACAGCCATCAAGTCATATTAATAGCCTAAAACCAGACAACTAGACGTGTCCAAATATGTGAGTCGAGCAGACAAGGTAACATAGACTTTATATCAAATGTTACAATGGATCGGTCGGGTTAAGCTAACCCACAAACACCTTATATCCAATATAAATAAGGTTTTGCTAAACGTAGCTCTAAGGGTTATGTTTAAAAAATAAAAACATGCATAACTGGTGATACAAAAAGTCGGTTGAGAGAGGTTAAATGCAGAGAATGAATAATTATTATTAAATACGAGACAGCATGGCCCGTGCGATGCACGGGCTTAGTTCACCATAAAGTATGAGCATTGATTGGCATGCCTAACTATTATGTCTAATTATATGTCTAAACTTATGTGTCAGCATCTTGTTGGTGACAACAGGGGACCCGCTTCTTCACAAACCAATAACTTATTGCCACATATATTTAGGCACATAATTAGTCACATTTTTAGGCCTCCCAATCATTTTCTATAAAGTATTATCGGGTTTGCAAAGATTATGCGTATATTATATATTTAGTTTTGATCGAGCGTATTCGACTAAATAAACAAAGTTTGTTTAAGATTCAAGGAGACTTGCCGGAAAAATAGCCACCATCGCGGCTGTCAACATTAGAAACACAATCCCAAATAAACAATGGAGATGAATACTCAGTACTCACCGTCAATAAATTACTTTACTCTTTTTCTATGAAATTTTGATAGTCGTTTATAGATGAAGATTAGTATAGTAGTATGCTCTCGAATCAATGTGGACTCTAAATACACTTGCTTCGGTTCTCAAGTAGTCAACTACTTTTGTTTAGACATTTTAGTTTAGTATGAAAAAAATATGTGAGTATATGACTCTGACTTCCATTTTGAATTTATACTTTAACATCTATCGTATTAAAAAAATGCTAATATTGGACACAATATTCCAGACCTTTGCTCTTGCTACGCTTCTTTCAAAATATTATATTTCTTCTCATACTCTTCCTCATGTCCCCTGTGCAAAGCATGTGATATTACATCCGATAAAGCCTTATCTTCATCTCCAGGCCTCAAGAATCGCTTTTAGATACCTCCACCTTATTGAATTAAACGCCATTTCTTCAAAGTCGATTTTCGAAAATGAGCTAACTGTCCTTCATTTCAAGTGTACATTCCAAGCATCATCCATTACTCATGGAGTCTCTCAGGAAAAAATCAAGCGACTTTTTTAGCATTTCTAAAATCAATTTATGTCAACAAAAAATGTAGCCGGTTTTTGGAGCCACCAACTAATTACTTTAAACATAAATATGACCCAAATCTTCTGTGCTCCACCCTAAACATCTAGCATTATTATCAGAACATTTCAGACTTATGAAATCTAATACTTAAGCTTTTGGCATTTTAATCGTAACGCCACCAACCCATTAAAAGTTATGAAAATGGTTCTTACCTCCTGTTACGCGTCCAAAATTTCACCTTTTCCACTCTAACTCGCCTAACATTTGCTTCAGCCATTCTCTAACTCATATAAAATTTCACCATTTCCACTCGTAATCACCAAAACCACTGTTTTCCCACATCACCAGTTCATGTATTCGACTTTGCTTCATTTCCACCAATGGCTTTTTTCAGTTAATTCCCAAACCTGCATACAAACACACCACCATTTAAAAGCACAATTTTAATACAACCAAGGCTGGTAATCAATAAATACTACAAAAACAACAAATTAAGAGTTAATCAAACCACTTTACAAAGCCACATCAGCCTCAAGCTAAAAACAATTAGCACCATTCCTAAATACTAAAAACAATTAGTACTCCCCTTGAAGATTATAAACCTGTTGTAATTCTCATTTTTCTATTAGGTAAGCTTGGGTTTAGAGTCCTGGTAACTCCCTTAGGGCTGTTTAGATTTAGCTTATCTGAAACTGCTTTTCTAAAAATAAGCAATCCAACAGTTTACTTGAGCTATGTTCATACTTTTCAAAATACGATAAGTCAATAAGCTTGTTAAATAAGCCAATACCTTTGTAGGCATTGGAGGATTCAAAACCTCCTTCCCTTCAATTGTTTTTTGATCTTTTCTTGGACTGCTTGGTCTGGGCTTAAATCCTTTTGGTGCAGAGTCATTTGTCCTTGGGCTCGACGCCTTATATCGCCTCCTTTTTGAGAAGTCTGCAACATGCACAGTTAAGAAAAACTTTTATAGGTTGACCCATATAAAGAATCGCCTGTTTTGATCCGTAACCAATCTTTCCATTTTTCACAGACTAATAGAGTAACACATCCTTAATATTTGATTAATGAGAGAAATCACGAAACTAACCTCACCGTACATTCTTTTTAGACTCTGGCATCAAAGAAACACCGTCCATAAGCTGAAGTATTTTCCTACATGCTTCTGTAAATGCTAGACAATCCGAACACAGAATTCCCAACTGCAATCAAGTTTTAAAAAAAAATGAACTCGGATTCATTAAATCTCTATGAAAACAAAAAAATAACATTAATTTATAAATCAAATACCTGTGAGCGGGAATTCAAAGGATCAACGGACTCTCATCCAATTCAGGCACAACTGTAATAAACGGATGATCACGGAAGCTGACTATCACGGAGACTAATTAGACCCTGCTAATTTGTATGTAACTTATATACAACGATTTCTTTGCGCCAAAGTTTTTCACTGTAACAAAATGTATAACATTATTAAGGATACGGATTATGTTTCCTTCATTTGGTAAGGAAACATATACATTGTATCAAGAAAAAGCAACCATACGGTATACATATATTCTCCTTCAAACTCTATACACCTAATTTAACATAACTGTTGGGCAAATGAATCAGATACCTAAAATGCTCGTTACTTGTGCACCAACATAATACTAATTCAGATAGTCCATAAAAAACAAAAATGGTCAGTTTTATCCATTTTTAGCAGGAAAACTTCACACCCAAATTTATCGGTTTTATCAGTTTTATCCATTTACTATCTAAATTATTAATTATAGGACCTGATTTCTATTTTTGTTCAAAAAAACAATAACCAATATACAATATAAACCCAATATCAAACATTAACATAGAATAAAATTAGAATCCGTCTCTATTAGAATGGATAAAGACCAGAAAAGTGTACAATTCAAGGCATAAAAGCAATATACACCAAACTATAGTGAAAATATTCATATAAAAAACATGTATAAGGTATCATGAACCAACCTTCAAGAATTCATTTCCAAGTCAACAACCCTATCATTGTTACAACCTTCTCCGCCATGTCCATGATTTGATGCCAGCACAAAACACATAACTGTACATATCCAATGTATAATGGGATAAAAAAAAGCCTAATAAACTAAAAACAAAGGCTAATGAATATCTTAACTGTTATATGAACAAAACAATAAACTTGTAAACAAAACCATACCTTCGGACCAACTCTTTTCTTCAGCTTTCTGTCTTTTCGCACCCCATTCCTGAATAAGCTCTACAAATATATATCTAAAGCCACATAAATAAGCTGCCACATAAATAAGCTAATCCAAATACTCCCTAGAACATGATCATAATTTACACCAAAATAAAACAACCAATTTGACAAACAAAACAACATCACACATCTAAACCACTCACCATAACCCAAAATTCATTCCATGTTTATCTTCGGTTTAGGGAAAGTGAGAGGAACTCCCACCACTCTAATTAAGCGGCGAGTGTGTGTGAGTGTGTGTGTGTGTGTGTGTGTGTGAAAATCATTGTTTCATCTTGATGGTTCTAGAAACACATGATGGGACGGTGGGAGATAAAAGAAAGAGAAAGTGGTGTGGAGCAGTATTACTTTAAAACTGATTGTATCCCAATTTAATGATGTTTTGGAATGACTGATCGATTGATCTTCATTAGCAGTTATTATAGAAGTCTCTTGCTATTGCTATTGTAAATTCTTTTAAGCTCAAATTAATTGCATTCTTTACTGACCTTGTATTCAACCATTGCAAGTAGTGTTTATAGTTTCTTGCCTAACGCTATTAATGCTCTCATTCAGGGAACTCATTCTTTATGGAGTATTGCATTAAATGGGTTTATAGGTGAATTCATAATTGTTTTTTTGTTAGTTCATCAATGTAAGATCAAATTAATGCTTCATAACAATAAGCAAGGCTTTAGACATTTCATCTTAAAAGCTCTTAAAAGCTTCAAAATAAGCTCCGCATGTACTAAATTCATTAGCTTAAACTACATATTTAAGTTTCTTAGCTTGTGACATTAATGTTCACATTCAATATGGGGAACTCATTCTTTATATATATATATAGATATAGATAGATACAAGCAATTAATGCATATCATAGCCCTTAGGCCTAAGCGCTACGTTTAGTAATTTCTGTTAAAAAAAAGTTAAAAAAAACTTAAACAATATAAATAAGAGTACAAATACTATTTACAATTTTACATTGATAAATGGGGTAAATGATAATCTATGTTTACGGATAAAGTAACCAAGTTCCAAAGGTTTTAATGTTTTATGCATGTGAATATATTTCTGATAGCTTTTAACCCATGTGACCCATTTCTACTCGAGTTAAATCTGAAACATAGAACCCAAATTGATCCATTTTATAGGTAAATGGTTTGAAATAACCACCCTTACTACTAGGTACCCTTTCTTAACTGCTTCAAAGCACAAATCAAACCTTTTTTTGACGTTTGGGTCAGTCTCAATGACCAATTAACACATAAAATCGGCTTGATCTACCAAATTCAAGACAGCTTATGCTTGAAGGTTATTTAGTTTTTCTATGACCTTCATAGCATGTTATATAGCGCTGCAAATTACAAACACTGTTGTAGTTTCAGTGTTTGGTGCCACAGTTATTCTTAAAGTAACTTTGGCACCGAACCTTACTAGTTTGTGTGGCTTATCTGTCTTAAATAAGCTACGGACAACCACTCAGATTCTTTGTTTTATAAATTTATGCTAAAAGCTTAACTATCACTCACTTCTGTTAACTAGAACATTTTTTTAAAAGGCCTGTTAGCTAGAACATTGTTCCTCTTAAATCGAATCTTTTGTAATATCATCATGAATGATACTCCTTACTCATACCAAGCCCATCAACATAATCAACACAAATACAAGTAAACACAGTTCACCTCTAAAAGCATGTTTCATAGATTAAAAACTTTAATATTATCATACATAGAATGTCCATAAGCTCAATAAAAATGCAACATTCATATATTAGAGTGGTGAGTGCATAGCACTTCAAATTTTCTTTTGGTATAGACTGTAACATATAAAAAAAATGAAATAAAACTATACATGTAAGTAATCAATTATAAACAAAAACAAGTTTCCCCAACAAAAAAAGGAGATGAGAAAACTAAGAGTCAAATTCTAGTAAAAAACCAAAGCAACATCCTTTGGTGATGGTTTTTGTCCGGAACTCGGGGTACTAGTTGATTGAGTCTGAAACAGTCAACTAAAGTCAACCAAGTATTTGGTCAAAAAAAGTCAAACTAGAAAAGGCTCAATGCACCAAGGAGAGTATAGGAATTCCCCGGGTCGTTTAAATCCCGACGAGGAGTGAATTGTATCGAAAACGGTTTTGAGATCAAGTGATTATGAAACGATGATTAGGGAAAGAGATTGATTGAAATTAAACTACGAGATTGTGAATGAAAATGATAAACAAACACTACAAACGATTACTAGAAATCTGGAAACGTTTACAAATCTAAAAATGTACGTTACGTTTAATTAAAACGTCTACGTACGAAAATAAAAGTGAAAATAGAAATCTACAAACACCTAGATGATGAAAAACATATTTTTACAATCTAAATGATAAAAGAAAATTTTAAGAAAAAGAAAAATATTTTTTAGACTTTTTAATTAATTAATATTAATTAATTACTAATTACTAATTAAACTAAGTTAAATTAAAATAAATACTAAACTAATTTATAAAATTACCAAACTTTTTCTAAAACTATTTAACAATTACAGAAGTCCTAAAAAAATTATAAAAAGTTCCTAAACTTTATAAGTAAACTCTTTTAGATTTAATTTACTTAATTATCAATTAAAAACTAATTAACTAAATTAATTAAGAAAAATAGCAAATGAACAGTACAATGAGAAAACTATTTTCTAAAAATACTGTATAATTAATAAAAGTTAGAAAAAATATAAAAAGATGCTAGAAATTAAAATTAAACACTAAATGATTTTCTTTTTGATTTTTCAATTAAAACTAATTAAACTACTATTAATTATTATAAATACTAAATGAAAAGATAAAATCCCAAGAAAATTACTAGAAATACTTTAATATAAAATAAAATTAAGAAAAATATAAAAATGCAAATTACTTAATAAAAAGCTAAAAAGGAAAATT
>LBNU01001434.1:0-21090 GCA_014162995.1 Artemisia annua
TCATCAGAAATACGATCAACATATAACTGTCAAAACTGAGATGTACGGAATATCAGTTATCAGCATCATCATGCTTAGTTAACAAACCCAAACAGAGATAGAATTAACATCATATCCTTCTAAAGGAAATGATTGGCAGGTAAGGTTCATCATTCGTAGGGAGGGAATCAAATCTTCCTATATCCGTGGTTAACAATCACCAGAGTTCTCATAGGAGTAGTAATGAAATATGCAGAGTCAAATAGTATCGGATGATACATTTTATATTCAGCATAGTGGTGAATTCACAGAATGTGTCAAACACATTATGGTTGAATGACCTTCGGAATGGTCGGAAAGGTATCAAACTGTTTGCCAAGCTAAACAGAAAGTAAGGATCAGAATCAAAGTGAGACTTGAATGGTGTAAGGTATCAATGTAGTTCTCGAGGTATTCCAAACTTACTTGGTTACTTGAACTTAGGTTGATAATAACTTTTAAACTTCTGAAACAAGTGTCCTTATAAGGCATATCTAAAGGCAGAGGCACGAATCAGAGTGATGCGGAAGCAATGCAACTTACTTAGATGTCCTAGTCTACCAATTCCTCACCGATAATAACTTAGGTTCCTAAGGGGAGATCTGAAAGCGAATTTCTCAAAGGTTGTCTTATGAGCGCCTACAGTGGAAACTTAATGGTCCAAACTTCACAGGTCAAGGTTTAATGTACTACAAGTCGCAGCCTTTGCTCTGATACCATAATTGTAACACCCCAACCCGATAAGGGTAGAAGCACTACATTACGGTGACATATCAAAGCATATAAAGACATACAACGTAAGTAATACAAAAGAATTCCAAAGGTTACAAAGTCATAATCTGGAATACAAGGTTACAAAAGAACAATAATCCATGCTAAGTCTAAAAATGCCAAAGCTCCCACTAATCCAAAGCTATCAAAGTGTAGTCTTCTAAGTCCAAAATACTCTCCATTCATAACCCAGCTTCCTACTAAAACCTGCCGCAGGAAAAGAAATGCGGCTGAGCTTAAAAAGCCCAGTGAACAGATATAACAACGAAGTAATAACGAAACAGAAACGAATACAGAATAAGGTGCAAATGAAATAACAAAAGTATAATCAAGGGTAATAATGAAACAGTCATAAAAGATAAAGTAAGGTTTAGTCATCTACCACGAGCCCAGAACAGATATAACAGATATGATTGCCTTCAAATAATGCCTTCAATATAATCATATCATAGTCGTACATATGTAGGGGATACCTACCAGATAATAATAATAATATGTAGGGGAGTCCTACCAGAGTTGTGAAGGACGTGCATGCACGCAGCATCAATCACCAGATACAGATAACAGACAAACAGAAACAGATCTAGGATGCATCCATACGCCCCCACAGAAAACAGACTGGCCATAATAATCATATCATAAAGCGCGCATATCACATAACAGAAAAGGGGACGTGACAGAACATCACTCCTCTGCCCTAGAGTCATGTCAGAGGTGCATCACTGACACGGACATGGAACCCCCATGCCTAGTGAAACAAACTTTGGCTCGGGTGTCAAACTAAACTAGGTCAAACAGAATAGGTCAAACAGAAATAGGTCAACAGAATGTCATAAAATGACACAGATCATAAGTTATCATATAGTCATATCAAAAGGTCCAAATCAGAAGGTCCAAAATCAGAAAGTTCAGATAGCAAAGGTTCATAGCAAAAGGTTCAGAAACAAAATAGGGTTTCATAGCAATGGCATAGGGAACCCTAAACAGAATGAAAGATCAAAAGAGAAGAAATCATGAGAAACCTTTACTGAAAAGGTCAGAATATCTGTACCTTATTCGGAAAAGCAAACAGACACAAAGATAGCAAACACTGAAAGGATCAGATCACTCCTTCTTCACACCTAAAGGAGTAGAAGACAGAATTACTGGTAGGTTCTTATAATTCAGATTACTGATTTTAGTTATCTTTCCATTTTAGGTAACTTTCCATAAATAGCAGATTTCTATATTTAGTAACTTTCCCGATTTAGTAACTTTCTATTTTTAGCAGGTTTCCAGAATTAGTAAGTTTCCATTTTTAGAAAGTTTCCTTATTTAGTAAGTTTCCAAAAATAGCAGGTTTCCAAAAATAGAAAGTATCAACATTATGATTGCTTTAAGTTATGAAATATATTCATTTATGGAATTAGGGTTTGTTTTAGTTCATTAAGATAGTTTAGGGTTTAATATGTCAACCTTCCAAAAATTAGGGTTTACTATGAAAATATACTAAAATTAAGGGTTAATTATGAAAATATAACAAGTTTACAATATTTACACAAGTCACCCATGAATTTACATAATTTAATATTTTAACCCTCAAGTTAACCAAATTTACATTTTAAACCCTTAACATGTATTAATTACAAATTAAGTCCTTATAAATATATAATTTACAATTAAGTCCAAAAGAATTCCATATTTACCAAACAAGCATATTATTTTACCAAATTTCAGATCATCACCTTAGAGTTTATGTATAGTACCATTTAGCCCCTTAGATTTCAGAATTTACACAATTAGTCCCTTAAGTTTATAAAACTTATTAATTAAATCATAATTTCATAATAATTACACATTAGGCCCATAAATACCCAAAATTACACAAAACCTTCTTAATATTATTATTTACTCAAAATGGCTTCAATTTTCCAGATTTTACACTTTTAGTCCCTCAACTTTAATTAAATACAATTCGGATAATAAATATATATAAATATACCTTTTTAATCCTTTAATTTACAAATCTAACACACATGGCCCTTCTTTAATATTTTTACATGATTAGTCCCTGATTTAGACATATTACAAAAATGTCCACAAGTTTTAGAAAATTACGAAACAGCCCCTCATATTTTTATTTTCAATTCGGTAAACATAAAAATATTACAAACCCTAGATTTTAATCCTCAATCATTACACCATCACTTTTAACAACCTTAAAACATCATTTATGACCAGATCCCATGTTCCAAACCCTAACCCTAGATCGACACAATTAGGGTTTCTTTTATTCTTTTTCTTTTTCATTTTAACGACAAGAGATAAATCCACAAAACATGATCCAAGCTTCAAAAATTCAATTTTGTATTTTTCTGAGATCTTTCATATTATATAGAGTCTACGAAAAATAATGGTCATCCCCCAAAAATTCGTTAACTAATTATTTAGGGTTTAGTCACATTTTTAGGGTTTAATTCACAAACACCTTATAGATCATGCATGCTTCGTTTTTATTATTTTATTTGGGACTCATATGATGTAAGAAACATGGGAAAAATACCAAACCAATTATTGGACGTGTAGAATGAGCGTGACGAATTTGGATCTTTATCGAGCAACAAAACACCAAAATAATTCGCACGAGCTCACGAATGATCCCACGACCTTGTAACAATTTTTCGCAGACCATATATGATGTAAGGAACTCAGAGAAAATGGAAAACGAATTTATTAGAGGTTGGATGAGTCGAAAAAAATTCTTACCTTTCTTTTGAATAAATTCGACAAACAACGGATCTAAGCTCTTATAATTCATTGGAGTATTTTTCTAGGCTTCTTTGGGATAGGTTGAACTTAGGAAAATTGCTTGGATCTCCAGAAAAATTTCGAAGAGGGTTACACGAATTGTTTTTGGCTTTGGATATCTCTCGGTAATTTTTTTTGGAACAAGTAAAGATGTGATTCAAATAAGAAAGGGAATGGCCGGTTAATATGGGAGGATTGCCAATATTTCGGTCCAAGGAAATCACAAATATTAATTTTGGTTTACCTTCCTAAATTACCTTGTGCTTATCCCTTAATTTGAATAATTAAAAATGTTTATGTATATACCGAAAATAAGAGAAAATAAAAGTATAATTATACAAATCGTTTTCTATTTTATTTTTTTTTGTAGTACATAATGAATTTTTGGACATACAAAATTATTAGAAGTCTTGTCAAATTTTATTTAAGTGTAGATGAAATTTATTTGATATAATTCGGATTTATTTAACTTAATATACTTTTTAATTAAATTTTTGAAGTTGTGAGGGCATTTTGGTCATTTTACAGAGTTTACGAATTTTGGTATTACATGTTTATTTAAGATCATTTACCCGATGAGGTATAATGAAATCTCTTGTAACACAACCGTTCATGTCGCAAGGAGAGAGTGATGCATAGGATATACAATATCCTTTTAACAAGATGAAAACTTAACGCATGATTTCTTAGGCATAATGTCTTCCAAAACATCATGTTTTCTTAAATAAAGATATGATGCCAAAGTGTTTGAATCGGATAGTGATATCCTAAATATACTTGGTCTCAAGATTATATTCACTAGATGATGACAAGAGGAATTCACTCGAGTTTCTTATGTATACTCTTCAAGAGTCATTGTTGCTCAGGGTATATGAGGTTGGCTTTGAGATTGCATTTTAACATAAGTTGTTAAAATGTTGATTTGAAGTTTAATGAAACATATGCAGAAGTTACAAGTATTACCAATACTTTGATAACTTATGAAAGTGGTATTACTTAAACCTAGTGTAATTGAATCTGCACTTCATGCTCATTTGATGGTGAAGGTTCTAATCCTATAGGTGCTAAAGTATGTTTGAGTTTGTTTAATGAGTGTTTCGACAAAGGGCTTTTTGAGCAATGCACTCAATTGATTCAAATGAAGATAAGGATGGTGGATTGGTTTATCTAGGTGGTAGGTCTTCTAGTGTGTCTAAAGAAGGATGTGGTGATGTAGAGGTTTGTTATGCTATGGAAGTACTTAAGTTTCATAGATGTTGAAAGCAAAGAGGGATGAATCCTAATTTGTTGTGATCCATTGGTTGGTACAACTAGCGAGTGAAGTGCTTGAAGTTTTGGTCATGTGTGAAGCTTATGGGCTGAGATATATCACAAGGTGAATGTGATGAGATGATGGTGAAAGAACAAGTGAACTTAAGTGCAAAATGTTTAAGGATGAAAACCTATTGACATTTGTTTTTGTTCATATTGATTGGGAGAGTATTACGATAAGTGTTCTAGTCGTGATTAGTGTTTTAACAAATATTGTTAAAATACTTGGGTGTTGATTTTTCGGATATGACTTTTAATGACTACGGTAGTAAGTCAAATTTACTTGAATATTTCGAACGAAATACTTAAGTTGTCAATCCTACTTAGTTGAGATTGGATAGCATAAAAGGATAGCAAGACTCGATAATACATCTATAACTTAAGAGTAAGTTATGACTCGATGTAAATCCTTATCGTCTTAAAGGATGACACATTATTTTCATGTTAACCAAGTGAGGTAACATATGTAGATACAAGACAATATCTATAGTCATAAGTTGGACTTGTGATTTTGATATTATATGTAATTTTTTGTAAATAACGAGTCCGGATTAGTTAGGAAGTTGTTAATTTACAAATCAAGCTAATGAATGAGTAAAGGACAAAAGAATGCAGTGAGTGTGTGTAGTGATCACAAATATTCAGTGATTCGAGGATTGCAAGGAACAAGTTTTCGGATTCCTTCCTCTATGGAGAAAGGTGTCTTGGATCATTCTTGTGAAATTTGAAAGTATTAATATAGATGATTATCTTATAGGTGCAAGTGAGATGTCCTAATCCTAATATGAGTGAACATCAGTGAGAAGAATCCTAGTGATGAAAGTGAGTGATCTTGAGTAAGGGATGTAAATGAAAATTTAAAAAGGAGTCTGCAGGACTGACGGAACCATACGAATACACAGGCGGAACCCTAAATTTGGAGTACCCATAAATTACACTGGCGGAACCCTAAATTTAGTTCCGCCAGGCCTGAAATCGAGACAGGACAGTAAAACGAGGGTCGAGACGATTTCCAAATTTTCCAAAAATTCCCAAAACAAAAACTTAGGACTATGTCTGATTAGGAAATGACAAAAATGAATATAGAAACATTCTTACCGATAGACTTTGACGGGGGGCTAGTGATTTTCACTACTTAATGAAAATTATGAAAATTTGACAACATCACAAATGTTGTCAACCTGCATATTCGTTAGTACAAGACATTGTCCAAAGATAACAAAAGATCCTAAAAGTACATACCATAAGACACATTGTTTAACTACCAAATTGTTCAAATTTCAAGTTGTGCCAAACACTCCCTAACAATGGACATTTATCGACTTCCAAAACCGGTTCAAATATCCTAATTATAGTAGGAACATGTAAAACCCATAAATTTTGAACATCTAAAATACCAAAAATGTCCCTATAATTTTAAACTTTTTATGATTATAACCTAAGTATGTAAATTCGTTAATATTTTAACCATAAACGTTAATACTGGAATATATTTCGCAACATATCGAACCTATAAAGCTTATAATAAATAATGTTAACATAAATTGTACATATGACGAAATGTCGCACGTTTGACAAGATCACTTTGGGCCATAAATATTAAAAGAAACTTGTTCACAATTTAATTAAGAAATAAAGGTCTAAATATATAAAAAGAAAAATGGAAGCAAGTTTTTGTCCTTCCTTTTAATGCTCAATCAGCCGAAATTCCTGCTATGAATCCCCCTAATTTTCGGCCTCACTCATCCAAATATTCGGCATTTACAAATTATATCTTTCCCATCTCTTTTTACCAGCCAAAGTTATCTCCTCCCATTTTATTATTATGGAACCGAATATCACACATAATTAACACAAAAATAAAACAAATCCCTAAAACCTAAAATACATCAAACGGCAGCCATTATTTTTTTTTTCTTTCTCCATGTCTGTTCGACCAAGAGAGTGCAAGACATGCTTGTTGCTGGTTCGAAGGTGTCTCGATCGAGGGTGTTTAATGCTGCTCGAAGGGGACAGTGGTCGTGGTGAACTTCTGTTCGGCAAGGGTATGGTTATGCGAGGGTTTATTCTTCTGTTCGAGGGGTAGACTGTGATCGAGAAAGGGGTCTTGGTTTGTTTTCGACAAGATGTTTAGTCGTGGGTCTGGACTGGTTCGAGGGTACGTTTGACACAACCTTACTCGATTTCTTTTGACTATTTCTGTTTCGACCTTGTCTTGTTTCATAAACGAATACGACATCACACAAACCATATATACACATCACGTAAGATAACGGAAACTAAACCTATATGTCGACTATAATTATCTTGTGTGTGCTCGAACAGTTGGGTGTTTGTGACTCGACGTACCATGTAAACTTTATACACCATCTAATAAATAAAAAGGAGTTAAGGAACATGCTGTCTTCGATTGGGTTTTAAAACAGGAAGCCACGACAGGCCTTATTGGTCTCGAATGGGATTTAAAAGAGATGTCATGCGTAAATAAAACAAGAGTCAGATTGTGTGGTGTATGTGCATGCATGACTTTTATAAAACAAAGAAAAGAGAACCCACGACTTAGTTATATATTCGAATGGATTTGACGTACTATCATTCCTTAAACAATTTGATAAACGACGTATAGATAAACAAGATTATGTCATTCGATTCGGCTTATTAAAGGTGAAAACTGTTTTACAAAATGGTTGTGTTGCGTTTTCAATTTCGGCTTCGAGACTAGGAAAAGGGGAGTAAACGAGTTTGATGTCTTCAAAAGATTGGATATTCGACTTAAGCATATAAACGGGAACTAATACTTTGAATGCGAGTCGATTCGATAATAATGCAAGAAATATACATTCGAAGAAGATGATGTAACCTACGTATTAAAATTGCTCTCATAATTCTAAAATATGAACTTTCACACTCTTAACCTTTAACTTTAATGGTTTTCACATTTTGACCCTACATTTTGCTAAAATGGTATAAAAGACCCTAGACTATGGTAATTATCATATTAAGAGTTTAACTTCTTAGAGTTATCATTTGTAAACTTTAAAAATTAGACATTTGACATATGTAGACTTTAGATTTTGATAATTTATGCTTAATATCCTAAACCTTGTTACATTGACAATTTAAACCCTGAATTATCATATTAATCACATTAAACTTTTAACTTTACTAAATTGTCAATGGTAACCCTAAAGGTATGAATATTGCTAAATCGGGAAGATTGCTATTTTTGGAAATGTACTATATTTGGAAGTTTCTAAAAATGAAAGAAAACTAAAATGCGACATCTGATTAAAATGAGCTTATTAGTAATACACGATTATTACTTCGTCTAGGTTCTGTGAAGAAGGAGGAGTTCCTATTTCTGTCTGATGTTTTCTTGTGTCTGCTTTGTCGTCTGGTTGAGGTATAGATATTCTGACCTTTTTAGTAAAGGTTTCTCATGATGTGACAACCCGTAAAATTTCTCCCTAGTTCCATTTGGAGAGACGATCATCTATTTTGAATTTGGTATTATTTTCGAGAAACTAGACGTATTTATAATCATTCTTATCGGAAATATTATTCTGAGCGCGTTGATGTAATTCCCGTGTCATGAATCCAGCGTTTAATAGTTGAAATGAGCCCCGAGCCTTATCTCGTAAAAGATTTGAGAAATTATGCTTTCAGTCCCTGTGGAATATTTTCACAACCGCCCCTCATCTTTTGTGAACTTTATATGTTGTAATTTACATTTTATTAAACTTTGGGTAGAGTATAAAAGGGAATTATAACCCCCGCTTTTCATTTTTAGGGTTTCACCCATCTCTCTTCCCTCTCTCCTTTTCCCAGCCGACACACCTCTCCTCCTCTCCCTATTATCCGGCCGTTTTCCGGCGAGTAACACCACCACCACCTTGCGTGGACTCTCATCGCCACCACCATCACGCGTAACTTTTCATTCCCTCTCTTTTGAGCTATTACACGCACCACCAAACATACCCTAACACCTTTTTATTCGAATCTTAGTCGCGTTTGTGAAGGATGTAACACTCACCTTCTGCCACCGCGTACCGCCGCTGCCATCACCATCATCAAGAGCAAAAGATCGTGTGTTGATATTAGTTGGCGTTACCGAGTCGTGTTAGAGTTTCAGATTTGGGTTTTGTTCGAGTTAGGGTTAGTATCTTGCTCGTGGCTTCGGATTGATGCGTGTTGGTTCGAGTTGTACTCGAGAAGATGCCATCACCATCTCCTCTTCACCTCGTTCTTGTGTTGGTAACCATGAAACCCACTTCATATCTATTCTTGATTTAACACCGATTATATATTAGTTGTCTTACGTTTTCGTGGATGAAAACCTTGGCAAAAACGAGATTGAAATATGGATTAATAAGTTTTGTGGAATGGAAACTTGGATTATAAATAGATTTGAAACATGTTTAAACAAGATAATTATTAATAAGTGTGGTAAGAAATGAGTGCTACTGGATTTGTTTATGTTAATTGTTGAGTATGGTTTGGATTTGGTTTAAGTGGTTTGCTGCTCGGTGGGTATAACGAGATCCAAGAGGGTCCTCGTTTGTGTTTGCCTGCATTTGGCAGTTAACGAGACTAAACCCACATAAGTTGTGCCTGGTCTCGGTTTAGCATGAAACACCTAAGAGGTGTTTGGTCTTGTTTTGAGTCGCGAGTTGGGTTCAAGTTTAGCATATCTTGGTTTCGAGCATGTGGTCTTTTCGTTTTCTGTCAATTAGGGTGCGTTGGCAACTGGAAATTGAGAATGCAGTTCGGTTGTGTTTTACATGGGACAATTCAACAACAATAATAACATTTGTGATTGGTAAAAGTTAATATTATGATTTCACTTTAATTCACATAGAATCTGATAAGGGTGAGTTTAGTTATTAATTCGAGTAAGTATTTATATACATATATGTCTAATTCATTTGAGCTTATTTTCCGTTTTGGTGTCTGTTGGATAAGTAATGGTTGTACCAGGATCTAGATAGGGTGCGTTTGATTTCTGTCATCACAAAAGAAGTTTTAGTTGAAAATTAAAGTTGTGCTTGATATTAACGGTCGATGATTATAAAGTGTTGTGTCAAAATATATTTGACTAACATGATCTATATTGCTTGACTTATAAATCTTTGATAAGTTTCGGATAATGGAATTGTTAAATTGGAACTTGGATAATACGGATTAAATACTTAGATGGCAAATATTATTTTGGACGTATGGACAATTATTGGACTTATATCAATACTCGTTGGACATGAGACATTTTAGACTTATTGGACCCCAACCGAATACAATATATTAGACTCTTACGAATTTAATATATTTGATTCGTAACGGATACACAATAAGTAAATAATTTTTAATAATCAACGAATACTCTTTATTGGTTTTCTATTAGATTGTCGGGAAATTTTGTTTCAGAAAATTGATTTCATTAAGGTCACGTTGACATGGAAAAGAAATATAAATGGATGCCTCACGCCGAAATTTATAAACCTTTCTAAGCTTACATTTTTATTTCTAAATCTTTTTAAGACTTCTTTTATAAAACCCGACAAAGAAGTTAAAATGAATAGTTCTATTTAATTCTTAAACCCTTTCGTATTAGAATTATTAACTTGCGATTTCCTTATAAAACTTATTGGACTATTCTAAACTATTTGGGATTATGGGGTAAATACCGAAACTTATCGATTGACCTATTTTATATTAAATAGTTAATTGTTGTCATTGTTTAGATTCTCTTTATTTAACTTGAGTTGTTAATATTTCATGATCTTGTTGATGTCGTTTCCCCTTTGGCGTGAGTTGTATATTGACGTCTTTTCATTTTGGCGTGAGTAGTATTTTGAGTCTATGTCTTCTTACCACACCACACGAAACATAAAGTTTTCTTACGAAAACATTGATACTAAACTTTTATAAGTAATGATTTGAGTAATCCACGAAAACTATGACACATCGTCTTATATAGACTTTATTATTGTACGAACTATATTTTGAGATTATCGTATGCGTATTAGGAAGTACTCTCGTGTTCGTACTACTTGGTGCCATCGTGCCCATCTTTTGGATATCGTTATGAATAACTCTAGATGCCAAGTTGTGTCGGTCGTGATTCTTGCATTGCTGTGGCTAAGGTGAGTTCATAGCCCCCTTCTTTTAAATAAGTTTTCATAACTATTTTGGGGGAGAATACATGCTCTTTTACTAAATACAATGATTGCTTACTTGAGTACGTGAACGATTTGATTAAGTTTGAATGAATGAATGAATGATTGATTGATTGATTGATGATTGATTGTGTAATTTATCGAAGTATTTGAATTAAGTATTTGAAGGTATTATGTGCTTGCCTGTTTATATGAGAGCTTTCTAGCTCAAACTGTTTTACTTGGACCTGCTACTACAAATTGTTTTGCTACATGTGTGGACTAGTTAAGGGTAGACAATGGTAGACATTGACCTAAAGCTAGGGCGATACCCTACTATGGAATTAACTCTACTTACGGCCTAGTTCGGGGCAGTAATGGGTGGTTCCTTACTGTTAGTGTTCCTGGCTAGTGTACCGTCGAGATGTGGCCCGCTTGCACCTGACCCTCCGCCTTCGCGAAAGGTGGTAAATTAGTATGAGTATGAAAGTAATTGATATGGAATTGTGAAAGTATGGAATGTATGTCTACGCCTCCCTGGTCACACATAGCACTAAAACTTTTCAGGTCCCTAACCGTTTTTAATACGTAAACTCTATGAACTCACCAGCGTAAGCTGACCTTTAGCGTGTATTCTCAGGTTTAAGGCGTTAGCTCACTAATTGAAGGCGCTTGGAAAAGGGCATGGTCATAGGCGACTCTGATGAACATTTGGGACTACTTCAATTATTTTATGGGCCTATTTCCGCACTATTTTTATATCATGTAAACTTTATGTCTTACATGACAACTTTTATTTTATATTAATGAAATAAAAACCATTCTTTGTGCCTTGTGTTGTGATACCAATTTAGTAGCACCCCAATGCATGTATGCTTCCGCTAGACCCGAATTTTGGGGGTGTTACAGTTGGTATCAGAGCCAGGTTATAGAGAATTGGGCATTTTAAATCCCAAACTATAACCACTTTTGTGAAAATTAAAAACCTATGACCGCTACGTGCCTGCCTGCCAAGCTGATGCCTCGCGTAATATTTTCTTGAGGATGTAGTTGATTAGATAACTGAGAATACATTTGGTGAGATATTTGTTGATGTATGTGATGATTTGAGTATGATATGATTGAAGAGTTTGAGGATATAGTCGTAGTAGTGTGTGCCTTTCTTTCGTATATTTCATTCATATCCGCCTATCTTAACTCTTCGCCATGAGCATTTCCACATGCTTATGCAAGTACCGCATCTATCACTGAGTTACGCTATTTCCTTGCGTAATCTCATTATCGATTGTTGATTTCGCACAATAGTCGTAGTATTGGGAATGATTTGGGATATAAAGGACATATTACTAGCGTAACTAGGCTGAGTGTTTCAAAATTCATTAAACCTTGGCTGAATGTAGCCTGATCACCTACATTCAACCAGGGACAGTTGGACATGGTCTGATCACCTATGTCTGGCTCAGAGGTGAATTTTGTGATACTGAGGGTAGTTATAATAGCATTATGTTCGGGTTAGAGTTTGCCTTTAGGAATGATAAGTTGCGTGCACACACAAGCATTGAACTCAACACCTAAGCCTGCANACATATTACTAGCGTAACTAGGCTGAGTGTTTCAAAATTCATTAAACCTTGGCTGAATGTAGCCTGATCACCTACATTCAACCAGGGACAGTTGGACATGGTCTGATCACCTATGTCTGGCTCAGAGGTGAATTTTGTGATACTGAGGGTAGTTATAATAGCATTATGTTCGGGTTAGAGTTTGCCTTTAGGAATGATAAGTTGCGTGCACACACAAGCATTGAACTCAACACCTAAGCTTGCATTTGCACATGACACATTGGCATCGCAACACCGTATGAATCGTAATACTTCTAACACCACTAAACGTCCTCGTTTATGTGGAATTCCTGCTATCGCCGTCGAGCGTATTTTCGCCTTGGGTCGGCTAGACCCTATTAGCATCATCTGAACCCGAGTTGCTTATCGTATTGAGCCTCGTCGATTTTATTGAAAGTATTGGATTTTGGTTTGGACTACTGTTTGAATTTGATTTTGGACACGTATGGATTTGATTTCGAACTTCGTAATTGAATTGATTTCCGTATTTCGCCCCAAGCGAACTTTTGATATCTTGAATTCGGTTTTGACCGTTATGATTCCGACTACGTTGGATTTAAATTTTTATATGTTTGGACTTGATCTTGAGTATATTATTGAATTCCGACTATGTCTCGACATGACTTTCGGATATTGATGGAATTGATTGTGAGTACGTTCTGGATTTTGAATTTAGATTATGGTATTTTGGGATCTTCGATTTCGTTTCGAATTGTGATTTGGCATTTAGCCTCGTATCATTCTGCGATCTAGTCACAGTCCCCTCTACTCTAAGCTTGTGCTCGGAACCGTATGATGAATATTGAATTTTAGCCGTAGGTACCTATTCGTTGTTTTGAGAAATTCTTGAATTGAGCCAAATCATCGACGACGTTAAATTCTTATTTCTTAACAACTTGATACACGGTCGAATCTCGTGACAGTTCTTGTTTGATGAGTTGAGAGATTAAGACAAAGTCAAGTTGTTACGAGGTTTAAGGTTTTGGTGATTTTGCTCGAGGATGGGAAAGTTTATTTCATCAAAGTAGGTTACCCAAGTAATGATTTTCTTAACCAAGGATGTTTATTTTCTTAATCGATGACATTCACTTCCTTAATCGATGATGTTCGTTATCTTAATTGACGTTATTCATTTCTTAGTTGAGGATATTCATTTTTCTCAATCGATGTTGTTTTAGCGAAGATGTTCAATTGAGGTTGTACTTTCCACCTCTAACGTACGTATCATGCCGAGTCAATCGACTCNATTTTCTTAACCAAGGATGTTTATTTTCTTAATCGATGACATTCACTTCCTTAATCGATGATGTTCGTTATCTTAATTGACGTTATTCATTTCTTAGTTGAGGATATTCATTTTTCTCAATCGATGTTGTTTTAGCGAAGATGTTCAATTGAGGTTGTACTTTCCACCTCTAACGTACGTATCATGCCGAGTCAATCGACTCCGACCGATTGTTTGTAGCAATCGACCTCCTCTTACCGTGTTGTACTTTAAACTTGTTAAATCTCCCAATCAGAAAGGATTTCGTGCGTAACAGAATTCTTAAGATTTTGAGAGGTAACTTGAATCACGACCCTTGGGACAACCACTTACCCTTCTCTCGTCCCTTGGAAATACCATTTATCTTTGCTCCTCTCTTGTTGGATAGTGAAACTGCCTTGAGAGTAATTTACAAAATGTTGCCATCTTACAAGATGTCTTACGGCTATTTCGTAAAAATCAAAATTTTGATTTTACCACTACTTGATAGAGGATAATTGTTTTTCTTGTTATCTCACAAACTATTTTATGAAATTGTCTCACAAGACGATTTTATAAAATATTTTTGTCATGCTATGGATCTGAATGCAACCTTGCTACTATCCTAAATATCAAAGTTTTGACCTAACTACCATTTTATAAAAGGTGAAATGTTTCCTTGATACCCTGTAAGTTATTTTACAAATAACTTAATGAGATGATTTCATAAAACATTTTACTGCCTTGCTGCAAGATTATGAAATCAAGATGAAAATCGAAATTTAACTTTCCTGCAAGTTTTAAACAATGGGTTATTTTCCTATTATCCTATGAGCCGTTTCACAGATCCTTGTTGTCAATTATTATTTTGCTGCTATATCGTAAGCTAGACCTTGGGAAACGAATCCCGACCTCTACCTGAGTATCTATTGATAATTCTACTCAACCTGTTCACCTCCTGTTGGTCAATTTCTCTCTTACCTACTATTTCGGTTTTCCAACGGCACTACACAAGACCCTCTATGGTCACGAGTGCCGATCACCGACTTGTTGGATAAAGATGGAGCTACCCAATTTCCAGACCTTGAATTTGTTCGTAAATCTATCAAGAAGCTAGTTCGAATGCAGAACGGAGATGTACGCTACTCGTGTATGATTAGAAACACTGACGATGTAAACCTTTTGAATTCTTGTCGTATCGATCCTTTCAGATTCTTGCTAGAGTTAGATCGGTAGCTCACCAACTCAAGCTACCGTCGGAACTCAGCAGCATTCACGACATTCTTATGTCTACAATCTAAGTGATGACTTGCCATTGAGGCCGTTGTTATTCTTCTTGGAGAAATTTTAATATCTTAACGTTCGAACCTTGTTGACCTATTGAAATCTTGAACCTTGGAATTTGACGACTTTCATTTAGTCGCATTCCTATCGATAGAGTTCGTCGAAACTCACTAAAAGATCCTAAACTCGCGTAGTGAACGTGAAGATGAATCCTCGTGCGTGTATGCCTATTTCTTTTGGAACGTGATGAGTAACTTGAATTGAATCGTGAGGACACGATTCTTTTAAGGAGGTGAGACTGTGAAAACCCGTAAAATTTCTCCCTAGTTCCATTTGGAGAAACGATCATCTATTTTGAGTTTGGTATGGTTTTCGAGAAAATAGACGTATTTATATTCATTTTCATCGGAAATATTATTTTGAACGCGTTGATGTAATTCCCGTGTCATGAATCCAGCGTTTAATAGTTGAAATGAGCCCCGAGCCTTATCTCGTAAAAGATTTGAGAAATTATGCTTTCAGTCCCTGTGGAATATTTTCACAACCGCCCCTCATCTTTTGTGAACTTTATATGTTGTAATTTACATTTTATTAAACTTTGGGTAGAGTATAAGAGGGAATTATAACCCCACTTTTCATTTTTTTAGGGTTTCACCCATCTCTCTTCCCTCTCTCCTTTTCCCAGCCGACACACCTCTCCTCCTCTCCCTATTATCCGGCCGTTTTCCGGCGAGTAACACCACCACCACCTTGCGTGGACTCTCATCGCCACCACCATCACGCGTAACTTTTCATTCCCTCTCTTTTGAGCTATTACACGCACCACCAAACATACCCTAACACCTTTTTATTCGAATCTTAGTCGCGTTTGTGAAGGATGTAACACTCACCTTCTGCCACCGCGTACCGCCGCTGCCATCACCATCATCAAGAGCAAAAGATCGTGTGTTGATATTAGTTGGCGTTACCGAGTCGTGTTAGAGTTTCAGATTTGGGTTTTGTTCGAGTTAGGGTTAGTATCTTGCTTGTGGTTTCGGATTGATGCGTGTTGGTTCGAGTTGTACTCGAGAAGATTCCATCACCATCTCCTCTTCACCTCGTTCTTGTGTTGGTAACCATGAAACCCACTTCATATCTTTTCTTGATTTAACATCGATTATATATTAGTTGTCTTACGTTTTCGTGGATGAAAACCTTGGCAAAAACGAGATTGAAATATGGATTAATAAGTTTTGTGGAATGGAAACTTGGATTATAAATAGATTTGAAACATGTTAAATAAGATAATTATTAATAAGTGTGGTAAGAAATGAGTGCTACTGGATTTGTTTATGTTAATTGTTGAGTATGGTTTGGATTTGGTTTAAGTGGTTTGCTGCTCGGTGGGTATAACGAGATCCAAGAGGGTCCTCGTTTGTGTTTGCCTGCATTTGGCAGTTAACGAGACTAAACCCACATAAGTTGTGCCTGGTCTCGGTTTAGCATGAAACACCTAAGAGGTGTTTGGTCTTGTTTTGAGTCGCGAGTTGGGTTCAAATTTAGCATATCTTGGTTTCGAGCATGTGGTCTTTTCGTTTTCTATCAATTAGGGTGCGTTGGCAACTGGAAATTGAGAATGCAGTTCGGTTGTGTTTTACATGGGACAATTCAACAACAATAATAACATTTGTGATTGGTAAAAGTTAATATTATGATTTCACTTTAATTCACATAAAATCTGATAAGGGTGAGTTTAGTTATTAATTCGAGTAAGTATTTATATACATATATGTCTAATTCATTTGAGCTTATTTTCCGTTTTGGTGTCTGTTGGATAAGTAATGGTTGTACCAGGATCTAGATAGGGTGCGTTTGATTTCTGTCATCACAAAAGAAGTTTTAGTTGAAAATTAAAGTTGTGCTTGATATTAACGGTCGATGATTATAAAGTGTTGTGTCAAAATATATTTGACTAACATGATCTATATTGCTTGACTTATAAATCTTTGATAAGTTTCGGATAATGGAATTGTTAAATTGGAACTTGGATAATACGGATTAAATACTTAGATGGCAAATATTATTTTGGACGTATGGACAATTATTGGACTTATATCAATACTCGTTGGACATGAGACATTTTAGACTTATTGGACCCCAACCGAATACAATATATTAGACTCTTACGAATTTAATATATTTGATTCGTAACGGATACACAATAAGTAAATAATGTTTAATAATCAACGAATACTCTTTATTGGTTTTCTATTAGATTGTCGGGAAATTTTGTTTCAGAAAATTGATTTCATTAAGGTCACGTTGACTTGGAAAAGAAATATAAATGGATGCCTCATGCCGAAATTTATAAACCTTTCTAAGCTTACATTTTTATTTCTAAATCTTTTTAAGACTTCTTTTATAAAACCCGACAAAGAAGTTAAAATGAATAGTTCTATTTAATTCTTAAACCCTTTCGTATTATAATTATTAACTTGTGATTTCCTTGTAAAACTTATTGGACTATTCTAAACTATTTGGGATTATGGGTTAAATACCGAAACTTATCGATTGACCTATTTTATATTAAATAGTTAATTGTTGTCATTGTTTAGATTCTCTTTATTTAACTTGAGTTGTTAATATTTCATGATCTTGTTGATGTCGTTTCCCCTTTGGCGTGAGTTGTATATTGACGTATTTTCATTTTGGCGTGAGTAGTATTTTGAGTCTATGTCTTCTTACCACACCACACGAAACATAAAGTTTTCTTACGAAAACATTGATACTGAACTTTTATAAGTAATGATTTGAGTAATCCACGAAAACTATGACACATCGTCTTATATAGACTTTATTATTGTACGAACTATATTTTGAGATTATCGTATGCGTATTAGGAAGTACTCTCGTGTTCGTACTACTTGGTGCCGTCGTGCCCATCTTTTGGATATCGTTGTGAATAACTCTAGATGCCAAGTTGTGTCGGTCGTGATTCTTGCATTGCTGTGGCTAAGGTGAGTTCATAGCCCCTTTCTTTTAAATAAGTTTTCATAACTATTTTGGGGGAGAATACATGCTCTTTTACTAAATACAATGATTGCTTACTTGAGTACGTGAACGATTTGATTAAGTTTGAATGAATGAATGATTGATTGATTGATTGATTGATGATTGATTGTGTAATTTATCGAAGTATTTGAATTAAGTATTTGAAGGCATTATGTGCTTGCCTGTTTATATGAGAGCTTTCTAGCTCAAACTGTTTTACTTGGACCTGCTACTACAAATTGTTTTGCTACATGTGTGGACTAGTTAAGGGTAGACAATGGTAGACGTTGACCTAAAGCTAGGGCGATACCCTACTATGGAATAAACTCTACTTACGGCCTAGTTCGGGGCAGTAATGGGTGGTTCCTTACTGTTAGTGTTCCTGGCTAGTGTACCGTCGAGATGTGGCCCGCTCGCACCTGACCCTCCGCCTTCGTGAAAGGTGGTAAATTAGTATGAGTATGAAAGTAATTGATATGGAATTGTGAAAGTATGGAATGTATGTCTACGCCTCCCTGGTCACACATAGCACTAAAACTTTTCAGGTCCCTAACTGTTTTTAATACGTAAACTCTATGAACTCACCAGCGTAAGCTGACCTTTAGCGTGTATTCTCAGGTTTAAGGCGTTAGCTCACTAATTGAAGGCGCTTGGCAAAGGGCATGGTCATAGGCGACTCTGATGAACATTTGGGACTACTTCAATTATTTTATGGGCCTATTTCCGCACTATTTTTACATCATGTAAACTTTATGTCTTACGTGACAACTTTTATTTTATATTAATGAAATAAAAACCATTCTTTGTGCCTTATGTTGTGATACCAATTTAGTAGCACCCCATTGCATGTATGCTTCCGCTAGACCCGAATTTTGGGGGTGTTACACAGACCCCCCTTTTCTTTTGATCTTTCATTCTGTTTAGGGTTCCCGATGCCATTGCTATGAAACCCCATTTTATTTTCTGAACCTTTTCTGTTATGAACCTTTGCTATCTGAACTTTCTGATTTTGAACCTTCTGATTTGGACCTTTTGATATGACTATATGATATGGACTTCTGATATGATCTGATTATGATGACTTATGATCTGTGTCATTTTATGACATTCTGTTGACCTATTCCGTTTGATCTATTCTAGTTTGACACCCGAGCCAAATTTATTTCACTAGGCATGGGGGTTCCATGTCCGTGTCAGGGATGCACCCCTGGCATGACTCCAGGGCAGTGGAGTGATGTTCTGCCACGTCCCCTTATCTGTTATCTGTTATGAGCTCAATTATCTGTTTATTATGGCTAATATTATTTCTGTGGGGGCGTATGGATGCATCCTAGATCTGTTTCTCTTATCTGTTATCTGTATCTGGTGATTGATGCTGCGTGCATGCACGTCCTTCACAACTCTGGTAGGTCTCCCCTACATATGCTGCTTTATGTGTGATTATGACTATGATTATGATTATGATGAAGGCATTATTATGAAGGCATTATATCTGTTTCTGGGCTCGTGGTTGATGACTAACCCTTACCTTATCTCTTATTACTATTTCATACTTACCTTTGATTACATTCTGTTATTCCCTTTATACCTTATTCAGTATTCATTTCTGTTCATTATTACTTCGTTGTTATATCTGTTCACTGGGCTTTTTAAGCTCAGCCGCGTTTTCTTTCTCCCGCGGCAGGTTTTAGAAGGAAGCAGGGTTATGGGTGAAGAGTGCAAATAGGAGCTTTTAGAGAGGAATTGCTTGATGAGTTAATAGTGGTTCTGAAGATGCTTTAGATTAGTCATTTTGTACTTAGTTCTGATATTGTATTCCTTTATCATGGAACCTTTTGTAACTCTTGTATCCATTTGTATTATTAAAGTTTATGCTTGTGTTTGTTCTGATTGACGCCATGAATGTGACACTTTAGCCCTTGTCGGGTTGGGGGGTTACAAACATATGCACCTAATTAGATGTGATAGATTAAAACCAAAAACACATATTATAACACATGTTAGCATATAAATCAAGCCGAGGATTATGAGCTTACCATAAATGGAAATTAAGCCAAACATGGAAAATTGATAACAACAAAGTGTTATCGTCCAAACATAATATGGTTAGTTTACATGATCAATCAAAGATAAGTTTCTATCTTATAGCACGACACATTCATTAAACATCATTATAGAAACATATATACCAAACATCATTTTACAAGAATACTACATGTTTAAAAATGTAGTGACTCATTTAGACGCTTGATCATATTTCTAGATACTTATTAGTATTACTTAATTCTCATTCCTAAGTGAATTATGCAAAATAATCACATAACATATGCAAAGAGGAATATCTAAATCAATAAGCAATACAAACACAAATTTTCAACTTAGTACACAAAATCTAGCAAATAGCCTATTGTGTATAAACATTGTGGAAAACTAGATGGGGGGTTGAATAGTTTACCTCTTTTTAGCGTTGATTATCTTTTAAAATCTTATTGAAACATTCGTGTAAACAAAGATTTAGTTTTGAAGATATATCAAACACAATATAAATATATGCAAAGATAAAGAAAGAACAATTAAACCACAACACGATAGTTTATCGTGGTTCGGCTACAAGGACCTCTTTTGTCCTTGCCCTACGTCCACGCCCCGAGTATCCAACTCGAGAGTTTCAAGCACTATCAACAAGCTCCTTTATCCGGCGGAGAAAACCTTACAACCACTCCCGATAGTTCTTTTACAAGGGTACAACAACTCCCTTTACACTTTGTATTTTAAGGCACAAATACTAACCGATCACAACTATAACACACAATGAATATAAAGTATAGACTTAAAGAAATCTACACAATGCTTTAGTTATCAAGACTTGCAA
>LBNU01001434.1:38237-53684 GCA_014162995.1 Artemisia annua
AAAAGGGCATGGTCATAGGCGACTCTGATGAACATTTGGGACTACTTCAATTATTTTATGGGCCTATTTCCGCACTATTTTTATATCATGTAAACTTTATGTCTTACATGACAACTTTTATTTTATATTGATGAAATAAAAACCATTCTTTGTTCCTTGTGTTGTGATACCAATTTAGTAGCACCCCAATGCTTGTATGCTTCCGCTAGACCCGAATTTTGGAGGTGTTACAAGACCACCAAAAAGTTTTTGTACCTTTTTTTATACTTACCCCTATTCAATAATATTAAATCATTCACTCGTTGTTAGGCTATGTTTATCAATGGGTTGTGAACCCAATCGGTTGGTAGACAAGTATTAAATATATAATATTATATTAAAAAAAGTACAAATGATAGAATGTGTCATATGCAACCTAGTCGTTTTGTGATTTATAGATCATGGAGCCAACCTTTCACATGTCATAATAAGACTGGCTTTGTATATTTTTATTCATTTATAATTAAATATAAAAAAAGTAATATTATATATTAAGTTGGGTTATTGATAAATGATAAAAAAAAATTGAAATTGTTTTTTTGTTGGTTGTATAGGTGAAGAATAATAAAATAATATTTTATAAAAAAAATTTGATTGTGATAGAATGTGAATAAACATGGTCTTATAATCAAGCTCGTGACGAACAAAAATATAAATAATTACATTATACAATTTACGGAGTCCATGATGAACGATTGGCGGTCCAAGAGATCAAAACAAGTGTACCCACATTGACCCTGTCTTGTGGGCTCCTTCACACACACTTCTTCTTGTTTATTTATTTTTTATTTTTATATATTATTTTTATTATAAAACTGTGAAACAAAAAATCCGAAATAAAAAAATAAAAAATTTAACAAATCAAAAGTAGTAAAACACAAAAAAAATATAAAGCAGAAAATCATAAACAACTTGTCTTGTCTTGTTAATAAAATGAGTAAACAAGTGAAAAAAATACGGAATATAAGATATAAAGTTTGACAAGTTAAAAGCAGTAAAAGAAAAGACATTTTGGACAAAAAATGATAAAAAACTGTCTTATCCTATCAATAAATCAGGTATAACAGGAGGCAGAAGGGGTAAGAGGGTTACTAATAGTTCTACCCTTTGTGAATGAGGTTATCTCGAACTATGTTATGCAAATCATTATTTATTTCATATTTGAAGAATTAAACATCAAAACTCGTCTTATGATTTTAATTTGGAGAAATTATGGAGCATTGCTTAAAATTTTTCATTTTTGGAGAAACTATGCATCTTTAGAAAATATTGTTATTGCGTTTTAACATATTTTGATTTGTTATTGAAGCATTAGTTGATATTTTTCAATAAATTCAATATAAATATGTTTAAAGTTGAAGTTTGAAGTATATATGATTGGAGATAAATTGTTTTAGAGGATAAATGTAACTAAAAGATGTTCTTTCAATTTTGATGATTTATGGAGAATATGGTTGGAGTCTTGGAGATGACCTTAGAGAAAGATTCTAGTGACTTAGATGGATCTTATTTTGGATTTGAAGTATAACTAAAGATAAATCGCAAAAAATAAAATAAAATAACAAATAATGTCTAAGTCAATTTAAATTTAAGATTGTCTTTACCGGTTATGTTTTTGTGATTGAACATGGTTAATTAATATGATTTATAAGTATATTTGGGGTTATTACGACTAAAATTATGGCGAGTAATATTTTTAAAAAGGATTTTGCTAACAACCTTTAGGGATGTGGTTAAGCAATATGATTTTCGTTACAATACCACCAATGAATGATTTTGATTAGAAGAAAATCTCGAAAAAAATAAACATTTCCACGAAAGGTAAATACACAATTAACATTTGACTATGATTGGACGAATAGCTTTGTAATAACCGATTGCAGTTAAGTATAAACTTTTAACTACAACTCTTAAAGCTTTCTTTCACACAACCCTATTTATTAATGTGGTTCACTCGTATACCAAGTTGCCATATATCTGGAAATCTTGCATCGAATTTGAACTCTTTTAGTGAAATGTATAACTTGATTATTAGAAAATCTTGACAAAAACTTCAAGAGAGTACTCTTCTTTAATCGCTTTAAAGATTAAAGTGATGTATCAAGTTTCTTTTAGTTTGAAATTGAACACGAGATAATAACCAAGTGCTTGCTTGAGTTCTTAACTCATTTCCTTTGAGAACTTCTTTAATGTCAAGTTGTTTCTAGAACAAATTCGTCATCACCTAGTTTAATGTTCAAAGATCTCCCTCAACGATGTCATAGTTTCATGTTCATCGATACGCATTCTCGATTAGACAAGTCGTTTTACATCAAAGCCTTTGTCACTATCAGTATGCACTTGGTTCATCTTCTCACATTATGTATAGTTTCTTAAATATTTGAAAATTTTGGTTTTAAAATATTTGATTTGAAACTCACCTCTCTCATTAATTATTTATTAGAGCCTTTGTTACGGTGGCCGGTGGCTCTCGTGCCATGGCACCAGCCCACCTCCATGGCGCCAACACCATACCGTCCCTCGTGTTGTCGAATGGTCGCGCTGTACCCACCAGCTCATGTTGTGAGTATTTTTTTTCTTTGTGTTTTTGTGGACTAATGACACTACTGTTATATTTAGTCTTTGTTTTAGCCTATATCAATGTCTAGGGTATTAAGTGTCCGTTTCTTATTCTTAGTCAAGTAGGAGTCGGTTTGGTTGACTTGTGTCTCAAGCCCAACCCATGTCTTGTTTACAGCCGACTTATAGAGTCGGTTTTCTTCCCCCTCATCTCTATAAAAGGAGGTGAGGGGGGAGGGGTTTGTACGCATTCTTTCAATACTAATCAAAGGTTCGATTAGGGATATTACCTTGTGTGCTTGTTTCTTCTTTTCTGTCGAATCATAATCTGTTGTGCGTGTGTCATCTTCGTGGTCGAGTTATTCGTGCTGGTAACCAGGTTGTAGGTTGTCGAATCCTACAAGTAGTATCAGAGCCAGGTTCGCGGAGTCTGTTGGTTATCTAGGATCGATCAAGAAGGTTTACTTGTTGTTCGTTAGTCAACAGCAAGGGTTCTTGGTGTTCGGGTTCGTGGACGTCAAGGAGCAGCAAGGGTATCAACAGTAAAAGGTTCTTGGGTCTTCGATTGTCCGGGTTTGTGAAAACGTGTAGAAGATCTAAGGGTTTGTTGAAGATTGATGTGTTTCAAAAGCTTTAAATTTATAATACTAATTTCACCAATTTCCTTAATATATAAAACACACGGGTAAAGTATAACCCCCGTTTATAGTAAAGGTTTAGGTAAGACCAGGTCGTCCCAAGAGATTGTAGAAAAGCCAAGTTAGCAATTGTGTCAAAGTAAAGTCTCTAGATTGTCACTTATCCAAAGACTAGTAATTTAGATTCTTTGTTTATATGATTAAAAGTTATGTTTATTTAGGCTAAGAAACATGGAAGTAAACCTGTAAATGATGAGCAAGCAATCATGAACAAGATATATAAGCAAGAGATGACTGGTGATCACTCCTACAAATAACTATCCAACATATTAAGAATCCCTTTCGACCTATAATTCTCAATATATCAAATGCATTAAGGATGGTTCATAACAGAAGTATACATAAGCCAATTTCCTCATCAAGTTCGTTAGACATGAAATAAGGCATTAAACAAGATCATGGATGGGTTGATAAACATTTTGTTGACCAATTTCTACAAGGTAAACACCAAGTTGCCATAGACAAACACCTTGAAATAATACCAAAGTGGTAGACCCTTTCGACCTACTTCTAGCACAGAGATACATCAAACATTCAACAATGATCCAAACATAATCTCATCAATTAAACTTAAGCATAGTATCAAATAGCAAGCGTACATTACATTGTAAACAACCATATAACTACATCACCCAAATAAACATAAGAACGACTACTCCATTATCTTAGTAACAAAACACATATCATTCGACATAGATTTCATAAACTTCATAATATAATTCGATGAAATAGAAAAGTGTACCAAAGTGATTACAACGAAAGAACAAATGGTTTCACAGAGAAAACTCTCTTGGCTCGTTCTCCTACCCTCTGTCACAGTAATAGGATTACAACTCAACCTTGATATGGTGAACTTGGTATGAGTTCACCAATATCACTTTGTATACTTTCCCCTACTATTCTAGATGTTGCCCCCTTTCTTCTGGTTCGTTCCCTTTATTTTATAGACTTCACTTGACCTAATTTAACTCCAAAGTTCAGTAATTGAGGACAAGTGATCGGCCTCACAATGAATGCAATCAATAACTCTGCCTTTGTAACTGACAAGATAAGTGCGCCGTACTCCGTAGAAAGTACGCCGTACTTCGCGTAGATTCAATCTCATTTACCCGCCAAGCAAGTACGCCGCACATAGTCCTAAGACCGGCGTACTTGGGTCTTTCATATTTGTATTTTCATTCCAAGTCCTTCCTTTTATCGTAGTTGTTACTTTATCGTCCTTTAAGTGGTATTTCTAACTTCCTTCTCTCGTTCAATCCTGCAACCAGATTAGTACCAATTCTACACAAATAACATGATATTCTATATAATATAATAGATATATAATATATAATCGATGGGATAAATATGTATAATAAGAGCGTTATCAAAGATCGACTTTCTCTGGTGGTTGTTTTATTTTTCTTTGACGTGATAAACGAAGAAGAAGGAAAACAAGATCTGTTTTTTTTTTTTTTTTTTTTTTCTTGTCGGCATATAGAAGACGAAGGAGAAAGTATCAGTGGTTTATAAGTCAACAAACATTATCACTTCAAATATCTATTATTATATTATTATTATTATTATTGAATAATAATAATAATAGGGTTAGTGTTATTTTATTCTTTGTTTTAGCCTATATCAATGTCTAGGGTGTTAAGTGTCCGTATCTTATTCTTAGTCAAGTAGGAGTCGGTTTGGTTTGCTTGTGTCTCAATCCCAACCCGTGTCTTGTTTATAGCCGACTTATAGAGTCAGTTTTCTTCCCCCCTCATCTCTATAAAAGGAGGTGAGGGGGGAGGGGTTTGTACGCATTCTTTCAATACTAATCAAAGGTTCGATTAGGGATATTACCTTGTGTGCTTGTTTCTACTTTTCTGTCGATATCATAATCTGCTGTGCGTGTGTCATCTTCGTGGTCGAGTTATCCGTGCTAGTAACAAGGTTGTAGGTTGTCGAATCCTACAACTCCTTTTATATGAGGGAAGGTGTTTTATGCTGAGTGATAGATTCTTGTGTTATAGGAAAAAAAAAATGTTGATGTAGCAACACTTTTTCTACAGCACTAGCCCATGACATCACACTGTAGTATTTTTATCTTTTTTCACTTAAAATCTAAGTTTTTTTGCACGCATACATCACATGCACGTCTTGCTAATTCGAATCGAGAAACTCATTGCTTTTCCAATGACAAAGAAAAGAGAGGTAGGGTATGCTTTCAACAACCTTATTTATGTATTTTTGTTTATCTATAGATCATGTTTTTATATTTGCATATTTTTATTCTCCACGTGAAATAGACCTTGTCAAGTCATAAAAAGAAGACTCCAAAAGCTGGTAAATATGAATTGCAGCTAAATTGCTGATTTATTATTTCTTGAGGAAAGTATTGACAAGTGACTAACTATATGTGTCCATTTATGGTAATGTTTGAACATTGGTGGTGTTCATGACCGGTCCAACTATAGCTGATTTGTATATCTACTGCGTAGTACATATAATGTAAAAATATTTTCTTTAATCTTTAAAAAACTTAAATCTTTTTACATATGATGCAAAAATACTTTTTCTCAATTCTTAAAAAACATAAAAATGAGTAATGTTTAAGCCTTAAAATTCAATCTTTTGTTTACTTTCTCATCTAAAAATATTTTTAAAAATAGTTTTTAAAATAATTGCCTTAAAAATAATTTTTGTTTCTAAAATTAATGTTATTTTTAAATTTACCTAATCTTCGCTATCTTTTTCTTTTTTTTAAAAAATTCATCTCAATCTCCATTATCAATCCTAATCCATATTTCAATTCCAAGTTGTTATACTAGTATAGAACTGGTATGATGTTTTTGTCATCTCGAATGCTGATGAGGCTTGTCCAACGTCAATCGATGAACGTTACACGAAACAGTTAACCACATATCTCAACTATAAATATTTACCGCTATAAAATTACGTTGTTATACACGTCTAGTCTATTTGACTTGATGATAAAACTGAAACTTAAATTAGATTTATTCTTATAAAAATTATTCAAAGTAGCATTTGCTTTCTTAAAGCTTATGGGAAATTATATTTATGAAAACTTTCATAACCTTTGAAAATTACACAAAACTTATTATCAAGGGCACTTATTTTTCAAAATTAACAACCTTAATTTTCTCGTAAGCTTGTGCGTTAAACATTAAGTAAAAGTTTGTGCATTAGTGTGTATTACCATAAGTTTTGCAATGACATTAACATAAGGCATCCGAGGTAAAGCACCAACTTGCCAACTTGTTTCTTCCTTAAAAACAACAGCGGCCGTAACTTTGGAATATGCATGAGACTATTTATTTGGCAAAAGTATCGAGTTGCGTGCAAACAATAAAGAGGAATATACTAAAGTTACGATTAACTATTTTTTTCTCCATAATCATGTTTACATTGGTGATTAGACGGACTGCTCATGTAGCAAATGCTCAATAACCATTTATTGTGGTTGGTGGTTCAATACTAGGGGTATTAGAAAAATCCGATACATTGATAAAGAGAGCCAAACCATTGAATTCGAAACCAAGAAAACCGATAACCGAAAAAACCAAAAATACCCGAAACCGGATAAACCCGCTTATCACAGTTCAGTTTCGGTTTTTATTTTCAGTTTTTCGCGATTAACAGAATCGAACAGTGTAAAATATATATGTAAGTTTTAATTAAATATTGGGATAATTGTTTCTAAATGTATCGAACTTGCCACCTTTTACTATGTTGTGTAATGAACATTTTTTTTTTGCTAATGTGTGTATCAAACTGCCTAATCCGTTCTATTCAGTGAATGCTAACGTGATTAAGGTTTTTCCGTTAGAGTAAATTACAAAAATCGTCCTTGTGGTTAGGCCCAAATTGTAAGTTTCATCCTTTTCTCTAAAAAATTCCTAACGGCCGTTTAACAAAGGCAATGTTAGTCCATTTACCAACGATCATTTGCAACGTTAGTCCTTTATCAAAGGCAACGTTAGTCTATTTACCATCGCCACCACCCACCTCCACCAACTCCACCCACCACCATCGCCACCACCACACACCGCCACCCACTGCCACCACTGCCGCCGCCATCGCCACCACCCACCACCACCCACTGCCACCACCACCGCCGCCGTCGCCACCACCCACCACTCACTGCCACCCACCACCCACCGCCACCACCACAACCATCGACGCCACCACCCACCGCCACCAACGCCCACCGCCACCACCTCCACCCACCACAACCCACTGCCACCCACTGCCACCACCGCCGCCGCCATCGCCACCACCCACCACCCACCGCCACCCACCACCTACCGCCGGTAGGTGGTGGTGGCGGTGGTGGGTAGTGGTAGCGGCGGTGGTGGTGGCGACGGCGGCGGCGGTGGTGGTGGTGGCGGTGGGTGGTGGTGACGGCGTTGGTGGTGGTGGCGATGGTGGGTGGTGGTGGCAGTGGTGGTTGGTGGAGGTGGTGGGTGATGGTGGTGGTGGCGGCGGCGGCGGTGGCGGTGGTGGTAGTGGCGGCGACGGTGGTGGTGGCGGTGATGGTGATGATGGTGGGTGGTGGTGGCGGTAGTGGTGGTGGTGGTGGCAGCGGTGGCGGTGATGGTGATGGCGGTGGGTGGTGGTGGTGGTGGGTGGTGGTGGCGACGGCGGTGGTGATGGTGGTGGTGGCAGTGGGTGATGGTGACGGCGGTGGTGGTGGTGGCGATGGTGGGTGGTGGAGGTGGGTGGTGGCGGGTGGTGGCGATGGTATATTGACTAACGTTGCCTTTGTTAAAGGACTAACATTGCAAATGATGGTTGGTAAATGGACTAACATTGTCTTTGTTAAACGGCCATTAGCAATTTTTTAGAGAAAAGGACGAAACTTACAATTTGAGCCTAACCACAAGGACGATTTATGTAATTTACACTAACGGAAAAACCTTAATCACGTTAGCATTAACTGAATAGAACGGATTAGGCAGTTTGATACACACATTAGCAAAAAAAAAAAGTTCATTACACAACATAGTAAAAGGTGGCAAGTTCGATACATTTAGAAACAATTATTCCTTAAATATTCATAAGATTGTACAAATATTGACTATATTTGTGCACTGCTTTTCTAATATAGCAGATTTTTACTTGATCGACTAATATGAATGTTATGAATGTTCACTAATGTGTATGTATACATTTGATTAAAATGATCGTAACTGACGATGTATCGATGACCCTGTCCCGAACCTGATCCATTTGCCGCAAAAGCGGTCTTTCGAATGCCGAAACAGTTCTCCGGAGATACTGGCCTTGGGTGGAACCCAGTCAGTTTCTAAGGCATTAGCATCCTGGAAGGAATAACCTGCTAATCGTTGGATCGGAAAGCACCACGAACGAAGAAGCATAACACTAAGAACACCTCGTCCATCCTATGACTTCAAATGGATTGACGGGGCAAACGTAATACCCGCAAAACAAGCCTGAGCCATGAATTGCCAGGTAGAAGGGTGCGCCGAAAAGTATTATAAA
Source organism: Artemisia annua (assembly GCA_014162995.1). Taxonomy (NCBI): domain Eukaryota; kingdom Viridiplantae; phylum Streptophyta; class Magnoliopsida; order Asterales; family Asteraceae; genus Artemisia; species Artemisia annua. The sequence continues at coordinate 47,030 of LBNU01001434.1, forward strand.
TATCTTTCAACCACTTCACTTGGTAAGCACTCAATGTGAGCCTTTACTACACTCTCACTCACTCATATCTCTTATTCTCCAACCTGATACTTGTTCTTACGCCAGAGTTTATTCACGAGTGGGCCCCGATGGCAAGGCTAACAATTTGCTCATCTTAGCGGGTTTCGACAGGATACCTCGAAGTTAGTAACATCCCATACTCTGCTTCCATCTACACGGTAAGTCATATCCGAAGCTTGCAACACCCAAGGCTACGAGATCAAAAGACCTTACACCATCGACATCCTAACCCCTTGATATCGCGATAAAATCCTCATTTCACCCTATATCTCATCATGACATAGATCATCCATTATTGATACTCAACCGTAGTATCCCACCACACACCAAGTAGATCCTCCGGATCTGTTGATATTCGTCCGTATGAGTACACGAATATTTGAACAGACAGTAACCTATAAATGTCGAATAAATATCCATAGTTAATTTGTTATATATGATGATTTGAATGTTTTTATTGCGACGAAACAACTTTACTATAACTTTAATCTTCTCAATGTTACTCCCTCCGTCCCATAATAAATCTCCGCAATTTTATTACGGTTTATATCAAAATAAGTGTCCACTTTATATTTAATGAACAAAAAGAACTTTTACTGGTTAGAAATGATATTTTATTGGTGAAGTGTGTAGTTAGTGGGTATTTCTAAAACTTTGTGCATCTTATTCATAGGGGATATTTATTATGAGACAGAAGAAGTATTAATTATATTACAAATGTCATTTTACCTTCTAAATTATGGTAATGGTTATCCAGTTTAATTCGATTAATTGTTAAAAATGGTTAACCGTGACCTAAATCGTATATAACAGCTCATTTTGAGTACCCACATGTTTGATTACCCGCATAATACGGTTAAGTTTTAGTTAGCAAAACGAACTACCATACTTGCGAAGTTGCGATGGATAGTTAAAGTTTCTAGTCATATTGGACTGCCGCACGAGCATTCCTGCAATCCTGTTAATGCCATTTCACATGGTGCATTAGTTATTGTCAGATAAACCATATCATTTTTTTTTTCTTTTGTTTTTAAAAATAATACAGTAATAATAATAAACTTGGTTGTTATTATGGTTGGTATATTCTATTGAAATGCATGTATCTTTTTCCAAAATAAAGACAAATATGGCTGTCCAATTCTAAATTTGATCATGCAAAAGAATATGTCACCATAATACAAGTATTTTTGTTTTAGTTATTCTTAACCATTACTTTATGGACTTATGGTTCGATATCTCTTGGATCATTTGCGTGAGTTTAAACTTTAAACAGTCTATCAATCACCTCTCGAGATTAGTTCTTTCACTAGAGTTTTTTCTTTAACGACAATGATCATCAAGCCTTTTCACCCTCATTTCTGATTAAGTTTATATGCACATGTTTGAACAAGATAGCTGTTATGTGTAAAAAGCTTTCAATTCAAAACTTTTTTAAACTATCTAGCTTGATAATGATTAGTTTGCTATAATTCGTGATCTTTATTGAATTACATTTTTTTTTTTTGAAAGGCACAAATATTGTTCATCTATGATGTAAAGGTAACACAGTAGTCGGGTATCATAATGTCTAAGAGATTTTAGGTTCAAATTTTACTAGATACAACTTTTAGAGGTGACAAAAACATAAGGTGATCATAAGAGACCGGTTAGGCAATGTGCAACTCAATTAAAGAATCGTCATACTCATAACATGAACAAAAAAATTCGCATCCATTTACCCTGTTCATCTATAATGTCCTTTAAATAATATTTGAAGCCGGGTCTTTAATCGACTTGGTTGAGTCACGGTTCACCGGGTTATTGGTTCGACCACCTGGTAAACCGTTTTCTACCTTCAAAAAATAACTTTTATTTTCAGCAATAAAAAAAAAGTTATATATATAAATCATGACTAATCCATATATCGAGCATAGAAAACATTTACCAACAAATGCAATGTGTAAAGATAAAATTACGTCAATACATATAATTAATATGTGTTATTTGTAGAAAAGCAAGAAAAATCAAAACCCAACCGGGTCGTTTTAAACCTGGAGGGTTTAACTGGGTTTCGAAAATCAAAAACCTCGTTAATTTTGCATTTTTTTTTTACCGAAATTAATTGAACCAGGTTTCAAAACATTAATTTTAAACAAACTGACCCATTTCATATAAGAACGAGTCATGTAAGTTTGACTAACTTCCAAGCTAATCCATTTATTTGATCCTTTTACCACATGTCTCATATAATTATTAGCAATCCAATAACTCAGATAATTTAAATATGATTAGTTATTGACTTATTATACTCAGTACTCACCTATTTCAGAGCTGGCAAATCGTGTCTTAACAGGTTTGGAGCGCGCGAATAACATAAGTTTCAAACATGAAAACGACTCGTTTAACACTTGGCTTTGGTGGTTTGAGTATGACAGTTATACGTTTTATGTATCAAATAAGTTAAATATTGAACCCTAAAATACTAAAAACAATTATTTTAAAAAATAAATAAATTGCATAGTACATTTTTCCCTTAACAGGTTTTAACAGGTACCCAATTTGCCAGCTCTAACCTATTTAAACATATAAGTCCTAGCACTTGTATATTTGACTAGAGAAATAGTATATCATCCGACTACTTGTTCTTACTTATATTCTTACTCACGAGATCGTAACAAGTGTCAGAATTAACGGTTTAGATGTAAAGAGATACAATAATACTGGAGAAAAAACATAGTATAATATTCTTGTGCGTGTAAGAGGATGAGTAAGCATACAATTTAAGAGGATATAGCAAAACTCGATTTGACTATCAAGCAAGGGCGGAGCTAGAAAATTTTGCTCGAGCTGTCACACTTTAATAATTTTTAATAACTACACTATAAATTGGTTCTTAGAGAGGGCAAATTACAAAAAAATTTCAGATATTTTTAAAACATACACTACAATTTTTTCCGCTGGGGGGACACGTGACCTGTCTCCGCCCATGCTATCAAGGTAGTCTAGCGGTCGATGTTCTTACAAGAAAGAGCCGTAAACAGTCACGAAAATAACTCGGTTACCATAAAACCATCCAAATCTGCCATACATCTCAAACAATCTGCTCATAAAATTCCTTGTCGAATTACCATAAAACCCATGTATTCTTGAAGCTTCTTCCCCTCAATCAATTAAACTTTACAAAACAAAGCTGTCAAGAAACTTTTAATATCGACATAACTACTATTTCATGTAAAATCACAGCAACAGTATCATAGCATAGCAGCAGAATGAAAATTAATTCGAGCAGCAGTTTGGAATACGCTAGCAGCAGAGTGAAATTATGTAGCAGCAGATTAAAATTGTAGCAGTAGGATAATTTAGGTAGCAGCAGATTAAAATTACCATCGAACAGTAGAGATAATTGAGCAGCAGAATACAATAAGATATCAGTAGTATGCTCCAATATCTCCATAAGACAATATCTGCCACCGCCCACGTTCCTTAAACTGAATTCTTCCCTTCTATCACAATGACTCGATCAATAAACACCTGAAGATTCTATATCGACTTGTGTAATTTAAGTTGAGGGGTTTTCTGGTAAACACCATGTACGGATCCTACTAGGGTTTCATCATCAATCCAAGAATCAACTCACAAGCTAGTTACAGAACCATAAATATAATCGATTCATCAAGTAGGCTCGGAATTAGTTTTTTTTTTTTTTTTTTTTTTTTTTTTTTTTTTTTTAGTATAAAGACACACTTGAAAGTGTCGCTAAAACCCTAAAATCTCCAAGAATCGATCATACACATCCATAGCAACTTTCTTTCACGAATTTTAGACACCAGACAACATATAACTAACCTCTATGATGAATTAATAACAAGTATGCACGAATGGAGATCATAAAAACCCTAAAATTCGACTTACATAAACCTTTTTTTGCAGCAGAATTTGAGAATTTTTATCTTTTTACTGAGAGCTCAGATCGAAGATCCCTCCGGTGGAACTCTTCCTTTATATGTTGAGAACCTCCAGTAAAAATTTCAGCCCGATCCAACGGTTAACGAAGGAGAAATCGCTGTTGCAAAACTGCTCTGCAGAAAGTTGCGAAAATTAGTACCAAAGTCGAATTTTTCTTCTTTTTCTTCGACTAAAAACCTTGTGAATCCCTAGGTAACGAGACCCCTAGGCTCTGATACCACTTGTGGAGTTTATTAGACTCCTTGGACCGTTTTGAGCATCTAGGGTTAACAATAACATAGACAATATGTAGCGGAATTAGAATAAACAACTATGTTATTGACACAAGGTTTTCATCATCATCGCCTCCAATTATTATTTGATCAGAATAATAACATGTTACCTAACTGTAACAGGGATCTAAGACATCTCAGACCTTAGAGGAATACGAACACAAACTAACTAGTTCTAGGCGTTTATAGTTTACACGCCCTAGAACACACACACACTTTTCCTGTATTTTACATTGTGGAAGACTTAATATATAACAAACGACCTGTATCCTCTTTATATATTAGAGGATTAGGTTTACAAAAAATATTTCTAAATAATAAAAAGATATGCAGTAATCTTTTTCTTGCATATGAAGTTTCATCCTTTGTCACATTAAGTCCCTCTTGTTTTCATTCTTCTTGTTTTGTCTCGTCAAATTAATAAACCCAACACTCTTCCATAAGACGCTAGTAACTTTTGTGCTTTAACCAATAAACCTATCCAACCGCCCAAATTTCTCACACATTTACCAATGGAAGATTTCCCTTTGTTGGATGAAGTAATGGAAGATGGTGGTTCACACCGCCTACATGATCGTATGGGATTGTCGTTTGGTTTTTTGAAAATTGAAACAATCATCCTTCCAACTTCCTAGCATTCATTTCGCACACACTATATTAACCCCTTATGATTCATGAGGTTAGCATCCGAAACAAAGGTAGAAACACAAATAAGTTTGAAAAATGGCAGAATCATCTAATGCAGCTTTAGCTAACAATGTTGAGAAAAGGAAAGATAAAAAGCTTGCAAAAGCCGTTGCTTGGTATTTTGAAGAAAAAGCAAAGGCTTATGTAAAGAAAAGGACGGAGTGGGAAGCAAATGAAAAACGATGCATGAAAGAAAGACGAAAGACTACATCGTTAAGGCGTAAAGTCAATCAGACAAGAAGAAAATGGGAAGATCTTCAACAAGTGGGCATCGAGCATGACAATTCAGAAGTCGACCACGAGGATATCTTGGAAACATTAGACTACGACACTTTACATCTGGCATATGATCCAGAATCATCCACTTAGTTATGTGTTGTCACTTTATGAGTTTATGTTAATGTAATTTTATGATTTTCCTGCAATACACTTTATTTACTAATAGTTTCGATTATTTATTTGTTTATTTATTTATCGGGGCCTTGTAAATACAGTTTAGGGTTTAGCTTGGGTTAGATCATAGTTAAAGAGTGATTGGACTATTATGCCCCTAAAAGTAGAACATAATCCTAAGGTTTGGACGCATGGCGACGATTTTAGAAACTTAGGGGCGATGCTTTGTGAAAAGTTTAGGAATCAACGGTGTATTTTGGTCTAATAATAATAATAAACTTGGTTGTTTTTATGGTTGGTATATTCTATTGAAATGCATGTATCTTTTTCCAAAATAAAGACAAATATGGTTGTCCAAATCTAAATTTGATCATGCAAAAGAATATATCACCATAATACAGGTACTTTTGTTTTAGTTATTCTTAACCATTACTTTATGGTTCGATATCTCTTAGATCATTTGCGTGAGTTTAAACTTTAAACAGTCTATCAATCACTTCTCGGGATTAGTTCTTTCATTAGAATTTGCGAAAATTACGGCAGAAGACTCTGCCAATAGTGTAGTGTGTGTCTCAAATTGCCCATTGACTTGTGGAGTTACAAATTTGGACCTAGATCCCGTGCCAAAATTTACGCGACATCTAAAATGTGTATGTGGACCAATCAAATGCGAGGGAAAAAAAACCATATACAATGTCGCGCAGAAACTGGCACGACATCTCCATTTCTACACGACATTTAATAAAAAAAACCCCTAGAAGATGTAGCTCCTTTTCTTACGCGACATTACCTTTTTTGCATGACATTACCTTTTTACAATTGTTTTCTAGCTTTACAAAGAGCATTTCTTCGAGCCCGTTTAGCTAACCAGTACTCCTCACGAGCTCTTCTCTCCTCTGCTTCAGCTTGTAACATTTGTTGCATATCTTGCTCATACAGTTCTTCAGCAGTCAACGCACGTGGAACAGCTTGGTTTTCTGGTGGATTGTGTTAATACAAATATCCCTAAAACGTTATTTATATTTAACGATCTTTGCAAGATTTTGTTAATGACAAAGTACAAACTTTATTTGTAAAACACTTAGTTTTAAGGTCTTATATATGATTTGCATTTCTATTTACATAATTCGTTTTATTATTTAAATGGATACTTTAAGACATGCATTATGTATAGGTTATGTGTTTAATTGCCATGAATCAATGACATGTAGCTAGCATAAGTTTGATTGACTTGACTTGTGTCTTAATGTGTATTGTCACCATCCAAGTATTCATGTATATGTCAATAATGTTACTTG
>LBNU01001435.1:0-12525 GCA_014162995.1 Artemisia annua
AAAAAGGGGAAGAGACTGTCTCAGGTTGGCTATTTCATATACAAAAGTGCCGTATGTCACACATGGACAACTATATGCTTGCCGTTTCAAGAGTCCAAGACGAAAAAAGGCATTGCAGATTCTTTGTTGTGAACAAAGACGGCGATACGCGAACTATCACTACAAACGTTGTATAAAAAGGAAGTATGTTTCGCCATATGAATAATGTTATGTTTATATTTAATATGAAGTTATCATCATTATGTTTTTATAATATATCAAGTGTATTATTACTTTCTCAATTTGTTTACTTCCCGAAACCCATAAATCAACATATATTTTTGATGAATATGTATTGTCAAACAATTTTATGAAGCGTACCCGCCCGAAGCTAGTATATATATATATACTATATTATATAAAAAAAAAAAAAAAAAAAAAAAAAAAAAAAATATATTACTATAATTATATTATATATATATATATATATATATATATATATAATTATATATATATATATATATATATATTATATATCATCTTGGTTTAGTTTTGATGAAACCATAACCTAATCTATGGTTAGTGATTGTAAATTGGCGACGATTGGACATATATATGTATATATTTAGGTGGACTTGGCAAACAAATTGGTAATTTTTGCACGGATCGGTGAATCTTCATGTAAGTATTATTTAAAAAGAATCTTGTGATGTAAGCTTCACATCAATTTTGTATAAACGTTGGTTTAAGGAATCTAACGGACGGCTGCACATCGTAATCAACGTTATTTTAAAAGCAAAGACGTAATTATTCTATCGTTCCGTAGGCTGAACGAATGTGACAAAATAAACAAAAAGGTCTAGTTTGTAATTACTCTATGAGAATAATCCATTTTCTCATTCCAAAATGATACCAAGCATCCCTAATTAAGGCTCGTATAATCCTATAAAAGGTGAAGTTATCACAAGTTTTAGTTTAGTTAAGATATTGCAAAAGAGATAGATACAGAGAGAAATTTCAGGCGATCGAATGTTGGTAACTTAATTGGTATAGAAGAAGATGTTGTTAGAAGGGTCGTCCGTAATCGGTAAGTATTTAAATGACTCATGGCACATCTATAAATCTTTAGAGTATCGTATATCTAGTAGTATATATGCATGTTTTATCCAAAGGTTTACAGAAAGATAGTCGACTAACAAACTAATCGAATCCTTTAACTCGTCACGTTAGAATTATTAAATTTACGTAATTAACATATCAAATGTTATATATGACTCAAAGGAACATTTTTCAAATAACTGATACAAATTGTCACCCTTACTTTTCTACAACACATGTATAATGCTCAAATGGTATGTTATACTAAAAATTTGCTTGTGAAATTTCAGGATACAAGAGCATTGCGTTAAGCAATCAACTTTGTCGTGAACAGAAGAGACATCTGATTACAAAATTTCAACCTAATTCGATATTGTCAAGTAATATCTTCCTTGTATTATCTATTAATCAAGAACTTGGAATTGCCAAACTAAAGGGAAATTACTAAAAATGAAGAACTTGTTTTTGCAGAAAGCACGAGACACGAAGTGAGAGGAGCTTTGAGAATAAATCCAGGTATTTGGCCTTCTAACTTACTGAACTTGATACATATCTATGTTGTATTGAGGGGGAAAAAAATGACGGTGTGATCAAACCCCGTGAATTAGTCGATCAAAAGGTTGAAAATAATGGCTACCCTAAAAAAATACAAATTTATTTAGTAGATTATTAATTTGGCCAGATCGAAGGCAAGTTGTTAAAAAAGGTATCAAGAGCTTTAATGGGTTGTTATTGTTGATAGAGACTCTCGAAAAGTTGCATGACGACCACAAGAACAATCTCAAGGACTTAGTTAGAGAAGGCGTGGAGGAAACAGGTGATAAATCGATCTTGAAAGACGATGCTACGACTACATGGTCGGAGGTTAGAAATTTGAATACTAATATCAGTAGACAAGTTCATTTACTCTTTGCTAAACACCAACTATTGATCATAATTCGAACTAATTACAACTACAAGTATAATTTATAGCTCGAAACTACAATCATAACTCGTGATTGAGCTTAACTTGGAAAAATCCTTTAGCGAGTTAGTCACGTACGGTTACACAATATACTTCGTAATTAATAGCTTTAAAATCACTAACTGTTTATATCCTATTTTCGAGCGGATGATGCTTCATCTCATTTAACTTCTTGTTAATAATCTTTCTAATGTATGTCAAGAAATCTATTCATTAAATTAATAAAAGAGTTTAAGGAGTCTTTAGAAACTTACTTGAAAGTTGGTATTCATTTAAAAGTTCACCTTCAAGCTAACAAGTTAAAAAAACTCAACCATAATAACTAAAAAAACTAACATCTTTCATTTCACCATAATCTCACACACTTACTCAAACAGACGGGAAAAACAACGACAAAGAACGTTAGCAGTGTACTGGTAGTCGATCCAAAACCTAGAAAAGGCTTCACATCCAAAGCAGTTGATTGGCTCGAGAAGGTACTAATAAACAGAATGTATGATTCATCACAACCTCATTACTGGCTGTTTGGTAATTTTGCTCCTGTTGATGAAACTCCTCCATGTAAAGATCTTGATGTTATTGGTCATCTACCGGTTAGTTTTTGTTATATTTTTACTGTGATGGTAAATGTTTATGTTTTGTGGTTTTCATGAACATTTCAAAATCTTTGTAACTTTAGGAGTGCTTGAATGGAGAGTTTGTTAGAGTAGGTCCGAATCCAAAGTTTGCTCCTGTGGCTGGATATCACTGGTACAAAACATATATATGGATGTTTTTACAACTAATAATTAATGTTTTCTACAAACGTTTAATTATGGTTATGTGTTTTATAATACCTTGTTCTTATGTTTGTGTGCAGGTTTGATGGAGATGGGTACGTATTTTGTAAAGTAGCTACAGAAAGCATGTGATGGATTGGGTTAATTACTACAAAATGTGTATGACAAAGAATTTACACTGAAATGTAACTTTAGTATAAATTACGCTCTTTCACAGTATGATCCATGGCTTGCGCATCAAAGATGGAAAAGCTACCTATCTCTCTCGTTATGTGAGGACATCCCGTTTGAAACAAGAGGAATATTTTGGAGAACCTAAGTTTAAAAAGGTATACTTCTAAAGCTATAACCAAATATCTCTAAAATAATGTATCCTCTGGTTGCTAGCATCTATATATAGTGGCCATATGAAATACGTGTTTGTTTTATAAATGCAATATCATTTTTATAACTTGGTTTTAGAACATAATGTTAAGTTTTTATAGCTATCGTCTTAGCATGTATGTATTTCCTAGCAAAAAACTTATTGTTTTAGTTGCAATGTACGGATGTAAATCATGTTTTCTACCTTCAAGAGTCTTTAGTGAATAATATGATATGTTATCTCAGAACATGCTACTTCTTGCATAGCTCTATATTAAGGACCTAGTTACAATAATAGCTACTGTATTTTCAGATTGGAGATCTCAAAGGATTTTTAGGATTAGTAATGGTCTATATGCAAATGCTGAGAACGAAGTTGAAAGTGATAGATCTTTCATATGGCGAGGGGACAGGTTGGGTGATAAATTCTTTTTATATATATTTATTCAGTCGTGCTGCTTTGGCCCATAGCCCCATACCTTCTTACCGTTTGTCATAGTTATTGGCTTATTGCTGAAACAAAACTGTAAAACAGTATCCATTTTATTTTCTTTTAGGGAACACAGCTCTTATATATCACCATGGGAAGTTGTTGGCACTATCAGAAGGAGATAAACCATGTAAGCATTTCACTCACATTTAGCGCACAAACAAGAAGATTACTACTTTAAGGTATTTTTTTTTTGTTTCTTGATTTTTTTTTCCTAATCTTATCATGATATATTTTCAGACGCCATAAAAGTTCTGGAGGATGGTGACCTACAAACTGTTGGATTGATGGATTATGATAAGAGGCTTTCACATGCATTCACGGCTCACCCAAAGATTGATCCAGTCACTGGTTAAACCCCCTTTTCATACTAAGCGGCTTATTAATCTTATGCAATAATATCAATTCACTACATAGTATCTACTTTCAGGTGAAATGTTTACGTTTGGATATGCACAAGCACCGCCATATGTCACATACCGTGTGATTTCAAACAATGGTGTGATGAACGATCCTGTGCCAATAACAATTGCCGAATCAATAATGATGCACGACTTTGCCATTACTGAAAATTACGCGATCTTCATGGATTTACCTTTGTATTTTAGACCAAAAGTAAGTGACACTTATTAATAGTCTTATCCCTTTTTTTAGTTATATTTTATGAAACGATGTCCTCAGTAAATAAAATTAATAAAGATCATAGTTATATACTTACATAGTAACATGTTCTACTTTTTATTTACCATATCTTATGAAATGATATTAGAATAATTTGGTAAGTTATTATGAGAATGATTATTACTAGTAGTATAAATTTTCTTATTTATGCCACTCTTAGGAAATGGTGACAGAGAAGAAGTTGAGTTACACATTTGATGTAACAAAGAAAGCTCGATTTGGTATACTTCCTCGGTATGCAAAGAACGAGCTCCAAATTAAATGGTTTGAGCTTCCGAATTGCTTCATATTTCACAGTGGTGAGACACTTTTTCAGTGGTTCCTTTTCTATCCTTTGATGTATCACAGAATAACTTTCGGAAAACTATATTCTTTACTATAACTTTTACGTTTAAGAGTGTTCAAAACTTTAGTTTGTTGAATAAGCTGATACATTCGAATGAATGAGAATTATATTGTGAAATAGTGTACACAACACATGTTTTAATAAGAAATTTATAACTCTTGAAGCCAATGCATGGGAAGAAGAGGATGAAGTTGTTTTGATTGTATGTCGCCTTCAGAAACCAAATTTGGAAATGGTTGGTGGACGGGCTAAAGAAAAGCTAGAAAACTTTGCGAATGAGCTGTAAGGTTATAATCCTTTATAGGCTAGTGAAAACTTAAAGGCATTATAGTAATTTTCCTGTTTAAATTCTTTTTTATCAGGTATGAGATGAGATTCAACATGGAAACCGGTCTTGCTACTCAGAAAAAGTTATCAGAGTCTGCTGTTGATTTTCCAAGGGTGAACCAGTACTACATTGGAAGGTGAAATTATTAACATGTAAATGTCACCGTTTTGAGCCAGCCTCATGTTGGCCCATTACCACTATACACCCATTTTTCATCTCTATTTGTAAGGTCATTATCTGTTTTCTTTTGTATGTAACTTCAGGAAACAACGTTTTGTGTATGCTACTATGCTTGACAGCATTGCAAAGGTCACCGGGATTGTAAAATTTGATTTACAAGCAGAACCCAGGGCTGGAAAAGAAAAAATTGAAATTGGAGGAAATGTTAAAGGAATATACGACCTTGGGCCCGGTAGATATGGCTCAGAGGCCATCTTTGTTCCTAGTAAACCTGGAGTTGATAATGAAGAAGATGATGGCTACTTGATCTTTTTTACGCATGATGAGAACACAGGGTATACATATAAATAACATACATTACGATATATGATATCAATGAGTATTAAGATACATGATTATGATAATTTTTTGCATTTGCAGGAAATCATCAGTAACAGTTATAGATGCGAAAACAATGTCTCCAAATCCTGTTGCAGTTGTTCCATTGCCCCATAGAGTTCCATATGGTTTCCATGCCTTCTTTGTGACAGAGGTCCGTACATTATATATTTTTAAATATTCTCCTTTTCACCCTTGTCGGAAGGATGATTTAGCATCCAAGAAGCATCGCATTATCTTGCATAAATTGGATATACGTCTTAATATATTTTGTAACTTTTGAACAGGATCAAATTCAAGAACAAGCAAAATTCTGAATCTTTGAGAAACAAGTGAGTGCAGAAGCTTATGGTAAAGAAATACAAAGAAACAAACTGCATACAACAATTAGAGATTTGTTTATTTCTCATATCAAGTATAGTGGTAAAAGTTTGACATAATATAAGGTCATTTGTATCCAAAGTTTCATACATTTTTTTTTTATATAACAAAAAGGTAATATATTAATGTTTCATAACTCTGATGCATCAGTAAACTTTGATTTGATTAGTTTAAGGTAATATATAGTAGGGCTAATACCATAATAAAGCATCATACTTGTCAAAAAAAGCTGTTTTGAGTAGCGAACTTTTTTTTTTCCTCGTTGGTGTACTGAACTTGCATTTTATTGTCAAAAATACGTACTTTTGTACTTTTTCTCACCTTTTTATGACATTTTTGCCCCCGACTTTTTAATAACTTGAGGGGCAAAAACGTCCAAAGTACGTAGTTTTGGCAATAAAATGCAAGTTCAGTACACCAACGAGGAAAAAAAAAGCTTCTCAAAACAGCTTTTTTTGACAAGTATGATGCTTTATTATGGTATTAGGCCTATATAGTAAGACTGCCCTAATAGTGTATGTTTTCAGTTTTCAAGCGTCCAAGGGTAGAACCACACGTGTTTGTCTAAAAACATCACCGCCATTCCCACCACGCGTGGTGGGTGGTTTCGAAGTGTTCGTTTGGTCAGGTTCTTCACCGAACTGGAGAAAGAAAAGAGTAGCCATTGGCTACTTATATAAAAAAATAAAAATTTATTCATTATAAATATTTTAGTTTGCCTATAAAACCCCTAATATCCTTGATTCACACCTTAAAAAACAGATTCTTTCTTATAATCAAAATACATATTTCTCATTTCTAGCCTTAGTCCAAATGGATCCCATCGGTTTCATGTAAACACATCTTCGGAAGAAGCAGAAGTTAATCGTATTAATCGAGAGTTTATAAAAATGTGGCGTTAAAGGTTGTGAATGACGAAGATACATTCCGAGAGAGGTTCCATAATGTATGACGAAGATCAATAGAGATAATTTTGGTGCTCATGATCATCTAGTGGCCATTTACTTTTCCATAAACCCAATGAATGACAAAAATACATTCCGTGAGTAGTTCCGAATGAGGTGATTCCTATTTACACGCATTGTTCAAGATATAACTGATCATTTTGCATATTTTCAACAAGATAAAGATTGTACGGGGAGAATTGAGATTTCCTCATTAATCGTAGTTCATCAATTGACATAAAACACCGTACCTGACGCCAATGGTGCATTGGATGAATATGGATATATATGGAGAAGAGTTTTTGAGGAAACCTACTTATTGTGATGTCAAGAAACTTTAGGCATTTTATAAAGAAAAACACGGGTTCCGGGATGTTAGGAAGCCTTTATTATACGGATTGGGATTTGGGTAAGTGTATCACGAACATTATTGTAGAGGTGATCAAGGTTTGAACCCATTTATCATGTTGAAAACGGTTGCCTCACACGATTTTTGGTTTTGGCGTGCATTCTTTGGTATTTTCGAGGCCAGCAATGACATTAACGTTTTACGTCAATCACTGTTGTTCAACAATCTTAAAGCCGAGAGAGCACCAGAGGTTGAGTTTCAAGCTAACAACACAACGTATAAATGGATTTTAATTAATGAAATTTTAACTTTAATAACTTTGTGTTTAAAAAAAATGGATTTGGTGGTCTTTATTACGGTTGTTTGTTGATGAATCTAATGAGTGTGTGAAAAGGTGAGGTGGCAGTAGTAAGTTTAATCATTGTTACACCTGGTATAATATATACTCCCTCCGTCCCAAAATAATTATCCCCCGACAAAAAACACACAGTTTAAGGAAAAACATAATTAATACTACTTTCTCTCTATTACTTTTTGTCCAAATGACAAGTTTACCCTTAACCAATTAATTAACACTTCTTTAAATTTTGTAATATTAATTTCAACAAAGGATAATATAGTAAACTTGACCAAACCCTCTTATCTATTTTTGGTAAGGGACAATTAAATTGGGACATCCAAAAATGATAACATGAACAATAAAAATAGGACGGAGTGAGTAGTTTAAAAAAGCTAGTTTTTGACCGGAAAGTAGAGCCATAAAAAAAAAGATAATAAGTGAATGTGATCTACAAGTGGCAATTTATTGGTCATTAGTGATTGCTTAGATCAAAACCACTTCATCTCGGTGAGTAGTAGATGCAAGGTTATGTGCACATGACTTTTGCACTTGGATGCAATAACCTTTTGCAGTTAGATGCAATGACTGGTAGATGCACATGATATAGAATACATGTATTACACCATTACGGGTATTATGCGTTTTTTCATCCAACCAAATTTTTTCTTGCCACAAGACAAAACTTTATCAACTATTGTGCACATGATATAGTCTACATAGAACTTTTGTAAATATTGTTATAACCTTTAGTAAAACTAACTTGATACACGTGAAGTAATGACAACACCAAATGTATGGTGTTGCGTTTTTCTTTACAACTTTTGACTGCGTTTGGCGATTCTATTAGTGGAATATTGTGATAGTTTTGAAAGAAATATGTGTGTAATTTTTTAAGCGTGTGTATAACGGTAGAGAAAAGGAAGGAGAAAATTCGTGAATGTTAAATCTTGAAAGCTTGTGAATATACAATCGGTCCAACCTCATAGTTTTTTACCCATCAATTATGTTCGTGTATTACAACAAAGTAGATGAGCATCGGCATCCCACTAGTCGGCACCCCGCACCCAGCACCCACCGACAACGCAAGTAGACACCACAACGTCCCCTTCCTTCCCATGAATCTCTTTTTCGGTTTCATCTATGTTAACTGGATGGTGATTTCAATTTGCTTTTTTTGGGAATTGGATTTATGGGTTTCTATTTTTCCTTTTTTTGTTTAATATAGTGGAGATTAGTGGCGGTGGTTTTGTGATGGTATTAAATATTGCTATTGGTTAATTTGTTCATGGCACTACCAAGAAAAAAAAAAGTTGCAACACACTCATGGTTTCACTGTTCTCGAAATAATATAAATATTACAAATATAAAAGTTTTAAATATTAGGCAAAGTGTAAAATCAAAAATATAAACGCACAAGTTAAGCACATTTAAAAGACTTAGGAATTCACGAAGAAAGACTGAGAGACCTACACAAAAATACAAAAGTGTGAGTTATGAGTTTTTTTTATTGTGAGTCCCTAAATTTTTCTGTTTTGTTTAACTTGTGCCCTTAGTCAAATCACGTTTTTTGAAAGGGGAATGCCACATCCACATAAATAATCCACAAAAAGAATCCACACGCTGATGAGGCAAGAGCTGATTGGTCTAATCATATAAAAGAGAGAGAAGCTATACCAAAATAAACCAATCAGCACTTGCCACATCAACGTGTGATTTCTTTTTGTGAATTATTTATGTGGATGTAGCATCCCGTTTTCGAAAACAAACAAAAGTTCATAAAGGAAAAGGAAAAGGAAAAAAATATAGATGGGCAAAAGTTAGCAAAATAAAATAAAAATTACTCGTTTTTTAACAAAAACATGCGCATACGTACAACAACACAAAATAGTCCAGCAATCCTCCACGTGTCCATTCCACACTCCACCCAATTATTCCTTCCCACAAATTCCATAACGTAACAAACCAAAACAAAACAAAATCAAAACAAAACACAACAACCACACACTCTCATTTCACACACAAACACACACTCATCCAAACCAATAATGGGATCAATGGCGACGGAGATAACTGGTAACGGAGTAGTGACAGTTAATCCAAAGCCTAGCAAAGGCTTCACTTCGAAAGCAGTGGATTGGATTGAGAAGGTAGTAGTGAAGCTAATGTATGATTCATCACAGCCTCATCACTGGTTGTTTGGTAACTTTGCACCTGTTGATGAAACTCCTCCTTGTAAGGACCTCGATGTTATCGGTCACTTACCGGTTTGTTACCTTTTCTCCTTCCTTGTTTTTACCGTCATGTTTTTACAGTTTTAATTTTATTATTACTAGTGTTTTATTGTGATTATCGATCAGTTAGTTTTTTTTAATCGCTATATTTGTTAAAGTATCCGTTTGAGTTGTTAATTTTTTATTTTCTGTTGTATTGTAGTTATTGGTTAGTTTGTTAAATTAGTTATTTTGCGTTTTTATAGTGATTTTTTTGTTTATTTGTTTTCGTTGTTTTCATTGTTATACGGAGTATTTGTTACAATATCAGTTTCAGTTGTTGATTTAATTGTTACTAGTGTTTTTTTGTGATTATCGGTTAGTTTTTTTCGGATCGTTTTTGAGCTATTTAATTTGTGTTTGTTGATGAAGTTATAATGATTAGTATATTGTTGTAGCTGACAGTTATTTTGTGTTTTTCACGGTGATTTTGTTATTAATGTGAGTTAAAACGTCGTGTTTGTTGGTAAAGTGTTAAAAATTTGCGTTTTCTTCTAGCATGTTACTATATTGTAAGGATCCGGTGAGAAGAAAACTGAAAATGAGAAGAATGAGAAATACCTATAACTGCGTATTTGAGATGCATCGACTTGAATTAGATGCATCTCTATTCATTTAGATGCATCACAATTAGTTTCAAAAGTGATTTTGAAGTGAAAACGATGCAAAGTAGTACTAGCAACAAATTTGACCCACAGAGGACGAAAAATACATAGGATTCGTCTAACTTGATGAAATGCATCTAATATATGTTTATGCATCTAATTTTTAGCTAGAAAATATATTATGATGCATCTAAAATATTAGGGATGCATCTAATTCAAGTTGATGCATCTTTAATGTGTAGTTATAGTTATTTCTCATCCTTCTTATTTTAAGGATTCTTCTCATTTGATCCTTAGTCAGGGTTTATATATGGAATCGTATTTGTTTTTGTTGATGAATTATTGATAATTAGTGTTTTGTTGTGATTAGACAGTGGTTTTAGCATCTTAGGGTTTGAATGTTGAATTGTACTTGTGTTAAGTTATCAGTTTGAGTCAATATTCTGTGTTTGTTGATAATTCTAATGCAAATTTGCTGTAAGTTTGTTCATGTTGATGATTTCCGTTTAGTTTTGTGTTTATATGGTGATGCTTGGTCATTAATTTGAGTTGTTGCTTGTGTTTGGTGTTGATGTGTTGATAATTAGTGATTTGTTGTGGTCAGACGCTGATTTGAGCATGTTATGGTTTATATTTACAATCGTACTTGTGTTAAACTAATCATGTTGAGTTATTAATTTTTGTTTGTTGATCGATAAAGTATTGTTAGGTAGTGTCCGTTTGAGCATGTTTGGGATTATACACCGAGTATTGCTTGAAGTATATAATAAGTTTGATTTATCTGTTGTGTTTGTTGTTGAATTTTCGTGAATTAGTGTTTTGTTGTGATTTGATGTTGGTTTAAGCATGCCAGGGCTTGTATGCTGAATCGTACTTACCTTCGGAATCATACACACTTATTACCTGTCTTTGTTGTTGAAGTTTTTATAAAAGTGTTTTGTTACGAATTGATGTTGATTTTAGCATATTATGCTGTTAGCATTTGAATGTTAAATGTTACGGTAAATTTTGAATCGTTGAGTTATTAATTTGTGTTTTGTTGTGATTAGAGTTTAGATGTTGAATTGAGCATGTTATGGTTATATGTTGAATCGTACTTTAATTTCGAATAGCTTTGAGTATTGAAGAAAGAAAATATCTTTTGATTAATAGAATAAGTTTGATAAATGTTTGTTATTAGTGTTGTCAAGTACAGAGCAGTGTTTTGTCCTGCTTGAGCATTATTCTGGCATACTAGTATTTGAAATCTACTTGAAATTTGTAAAATAGAGGTGTCAATGTATGTTTGTTGTGATATTTGTGTTTCCTTTTGGTTACTGTGTTCTTAGATTAAGTTGTGTTGTCATTTGTTTCAGTTGTAATCTTCTCACATTTAATGTATATGCCTTCTGGTACTAATAGGCATTTCAATATCTCTGTGATTACAGGACTGCTTGAATGGAGAGTTTGTTAGAGTAGGTCCCAATCCGAAATTTTCTCCTGTGGCTGGATATCACTGGTACGAAACTTACACGGTTCTTGCCATAAAAGAATAATGAAGTTCATGTTTCTTATAAAGCTCTTAATCATGGTTACCTTGTTCCTTATTTTACACCGAAGGATTATGCTTGATTAATACTCTGTATCTTTCTTTTACATAAAGAAAACTCTTACTAATATTGTGTTATTTTTTTGTGCAGGTTTGATGGAGATGGGTATGTGTTGTTTGTTCCTTCATCTATATTTAATATTTATACACTTCTTGTATATGATATGCAGCACTCCATGTCTGTAAACTACTAGTAGCTAACGGAAGCCTGTGAAGGATTGGGTTGATCACTCGGATGCTTCTAATAAAGATTATATGGTGAAACAAAACTATTGTCTGAACTACTTTATTTTGCAGTATGATTCATGGCTTGCGCATCAAAGATGGAAAAGCAACTTATCTCTCACGTTATGTGAAGACATCCCGTTTGGAACAGGAAGAATATTTTGGAGGAGCAAAGTTTATGAAGGTATTCCTCTAAAATAGTAAAACTATTACCAAACATTCCTCCCCCCCCCCCCC
>LBNU01001435.1:12692-24000 GCA_014162995.1 Artemisia annua
CCCGGGTAACCATGGTTTCCGACCTTTTGGCCGACTAATCCACGGGATTTTAGCCCACCACCACACAGACTAAAATCGGGTAAAGCCCTTCCCTTTTCAGGAAGGTTGGCGTGGAACATTTTTATCTTTTTTGTTGTCAGCTATAGCTTTTGTCGGGTTATTAACACTTCCAGTAGGCCATCTGAAATATGTTTCTGTCTGTTATCATTATATAACTTTGTAGAAGTAAAGGTGGTGCAACAAGCTGTAAATTTTTTATGCAGATATAATAAAGGCGAAAGTCAATAGTATATTTAACAGCCCACTTGTCATATTATTTGTCTAAACATATTGTTGAGGTTATATCATCAGCATGAATGTTCTTGCATAGTTCTTGCATAATTTGTCCTAGTTACATTTTCATTATTGTTTTTTCAGATTGGAGATCTTAAAGGGTTTTTTGGATTAGTGATGGTCCAAATGCAAATGCTTAGAACAAAGTTGAAAGTGCTAGATCTTACATATGGCCAGGGGACAGGTTGGTTATTACTTTCAATATGTTCTCAGCTCTTGTTGCTTCCTGTTTACAAGATCTTATTTAAAACTTTGGTTGTCAATTACAAATGCACAATTCTCGTATTTCGCCGTAGTTACTGTTAAAAGAAACCTTATATCCATTATTATTTCTTTTAGGTAACACAGCTCTCATATATCATCATGGAAAGCTATTGGCACTATCAGAAGGAGATAAACCATGTAAGCATTTAACTCATATTCAGCATATTTTTGGGTAAAGGGGAATTTCCCCAGTAAATTATATAAAACCCCAAAGCCAATAAGTACAATGGAATGTGGCTGAAATGCCACATTAACCTCAAGCAAAAGCTTGAACTCATATTCAGCATACAAACAGGAAGATTGCTACTTTATGGGTTTTATTTATTTATTTTATTTTATTTTTATTTTTATTTTTTTGAAATTTTTATATGATGTTACCATGATATATTTTTTCAGACGCCATTAAAGTTCTGGAGGATGGTGACCTACAAACTCTTGGCTTGATGGATTATGATAAGAGACTTTCTCACGCATTCACCGCTCACCCAAAGATTGATCCAGTCACAGGTAAAATCCATTTATACCCCAATAATCCAGTTATTGATCTTGTGCAATAATATCACTCAGTTCACTAAATAGTTTTTGCTTACAGGTGAAATGTTTGCGTTTGGATATGCACAAGCACCACCATATTGCACATACCGTGTGATTTCAAAGGATGGCGTGATGAGTGAGCCGGTGCCAATAACAATACCAGAATCAGTGATGATGCATGACTTTGCTATTACTGAGAATTATGCAATCTTCATGGATCTACCTTTATACTTTAGACCAAAAGTATGTGACCTTTTATTTTCTTGTCACTCTTTTAGTTATATCTTATAAGATTGATATCCCTGAGAAAAAAAAATATATGTAGATATAAACAATAAAGATCATAGGTATATACATGAAATATTATTCTAATCTGTCAGTTCAACTTTCTCTACCATGATAAAATTAAAAAATAAATAAAAATATCTTTTGACCTTATCCATGGAGTCATGAAAATCGTATGGTAGGATTTGTCTTATTTTTGCTATTTTGCTACTCTTAGGACATGGTGAAGGAGAAAAAGTTGATTTTCACATTTGATGCAACAAAGAAAGCTCGATTTGGTATACTTCCTCGGTATGCAAAGAACGAGCTCCAGATTAAATGGTTTGAGCTCCCAAATTGCTTTATATTTCACAACGGTGAGACTCTTTTTATGTGTTTCCATTGCTAGTCTTCGTTGAAGTTTTACTAGATTACTTAAAAAAGTTGTAGAATTCTTGCCATGATGAATGTTAAAAACTTCAATATATTGAAAAGCTTGTACTATTTGCTTAAACGAGTTTTATATGAAATTGCTTAGCAAAGATTATATTTTATGCGCTTCTGTTGTCCATTTATATATACCATTTCTCGAAGGAGTACTCATAATTGAAATTTGTCATCTAAAATGAACTGATAACTCTTACAGCCAATGCATGGGAAGAAGGAGATGAAGTTGTTTTGATTACGTGTCGCCTTCAAAATCCAAATTTGGATAAGGTTGGTGGAGGTGTTGATGAAAAGCGTGAGAATTTTTCAAATGAGCTGTAAGCTTCTGATCCTTTATAGGCATGAAAAGATATAGGTAATTCTAGTAATTTTCCTGATTGAAATTCTAATTGTCAGGTATGAGATGAGATTCAACATGGAAACTGGTCTTGCTACTCAGAAAAAGTTATCAGAGTCTGCTGTTGATTTTCCAAGGGTGAACGAGTACTACACTGGCAGGTGCAAAAAAATAGTTAGATGCTACTATTAATTATTTTGTAAATACCCTTAAATAACAACATCTCAAATTGGTCTAATTGGGTAATGATACGATTATATGTCCCTACTGGTACTTTAAGATTTTTGAACTGGCTTGTTTGGTAATTATGGTGTACAAAAGTGAATGCAGCATAAGAACTTTCATTGCTAGAAAATAATTATCAATTAGGAGCAAAAAAAAAAGAACTTAATTATATATGAATTTTGCCCTAATTAACTGTATAATTCTCAGAATTTCTGACCTGTAAGGTAACAAGTTCTCCTGTTTCTTTTTATGTTGACTTCAGGAAACAACGATTTGTGTATGCAACTAGGCTTGACAGCATTGCAAAGGTTACTGGGATTGTAAAGTTTGATCTACATGCAGAACCCGAGGCTGGAAAAGAAAAAATCGAAATTGGAGGAAATGTTCAAGGCATATATGATCTGGGCCCTGGTAGATATGGTTCAGAGGCAATATTTGTTCCTAAGCAACCAGGAGTTGACTCTGAAGAAGACGATGGCTACTTGATCTTCTTTACACATGATGAGAACACAGGGTATACACTTCAAATTTAAATATCATACATTTCCTTATATCATATTAGAGAGCATTGAAATATATGATTATGATAATTGATTGTGTTTACAGGAAATCATCAGTAACAGTTATAGATGCGAAAACAATGTCTCCAGATCCTGTTGCAGTTGTTCCATTGCCCCATAGAGTTCCATATGGTTTCCATGCTTTCTTTGTCACAGAGGTCCGTAAATAACATTTACGAACATTGTCCTTTTTACCCTTGTTATCTTGCATAAATTAGTTATTCTAATAAAAATTTTGTTGTGGCTATTTTGTAATCTCTTGACAGGAGCAAATTCAGGAACAAGCAAAATTCTGATTCTTTTGGAGTGTTAACTCAAGTTAATGCAGAAGCGTACTGTAAAAAGAAAACATACTATAACATGTACCAGAAGTTCGTATCTTAGTAGTGATATGCTATATACACTTTCATAGTATCCTAATATGCATCCATGTGTATAAACGTCAATACTTATTACTCTATATGATATAAATGTCTTGATTTCGTTAATTTCTCGTATCAAGTATTGAGGTAAAAAGTTTGACATAATATCGTTTACCCCTTATGCAATTTTTTTAAAGGTCATTTCTATCCGATGTTCGAGTATAGTTCATACATCACTCTTACTTTTCTGATAACAGAAAAGGTAACATAGCAGAGCCAGTATATTAGTTATACCAACCTGGATGCATCAGAAAATAGCATATGTGCAAGAGTTGGTACTCAAGGCGTTGACCAGGTATATAGGTAGTTGTTGAAACTTATTATCTTGGATTATATCACTTAAAACAAATTTGCAGGACATCACAATTGTTGTTCTGTTGACCGTCATGAGTCAAACAATGGCTCTAGTTTCTTATTAAATGCAATCCAAAGTGATCTTGTATTAACTGAGTGTATAGTTGAGTTGGTAAACTCTTTCGCCTTTGAATAAGGCCACCAATGTTCGATTCCCAGCAATTCTTATCATTCAGTTTTTTAATCCAATTTTTATTTTTGACCCTCCCCCCACCCGCAAGTTATCTTGGACATGTTGACTGTTCGATCTTGACCAAAACACATTTCAACTAGCGTCATGATTTACAGGTATTCTGTGTTGGAGTGGTAATATACGGGGCTGAAAATGTACTGAGCGTTTAGTGAACATTTGATGAAACGTTTCGGCAATATTTGTTTATATGCGTTTATTTGTTAAGAGTATCTTCAGTGTATGCACTATGTTCCCAAGTTTTTTAGACGAAAGAAAAGAAGAGAAGAGTTAAAAATGGACAGAAAAGAAGAGAAGATGAATGCAATTTAATTTTTTATATTATGTTCCCGAGTTAGGAGAGAAAAGGAAAGATAACCTATGATTTTACAAATATACCCTTTGTTATATCTAAAAGTTATGTTTTATTTTAGGTTATTTAAGTAATTACAATTATTAAAAGCTTCCTATTATAACTTCTATCCAAATCATCCCACTTTTGGGAAGAAAGTTTTAGAGAGAAGTTTAGCCAAATTTCCTCTCCTCTTCTTTTCTCTTCTGTCATAAAAAAAACTCATGAACACGAATTTATTTTGTTTTCTTCCCACTTCTTTTTTCTTTTTTCAAAAATAAAACTCGGGAACGCTGCAGTGCAAAATAAGAATAATTTTAGAATATGCTTTTACTTAAAAAATATCGCTCCAATGTATGCACCAAATTTGACATCTTCGGTGTATGCACTAAGCGCTATCTTAGTGCAAAATAAGAATAATTTTAGAATAGCTTTTACTTAAAAAATATCACTCCAATGTATGCACCAAATTTGACACTAAAACTTGCAATAAACTATATTAAATGAGTTTAATTAAATTTAATAAATGTAACTTGAAAAGAAAATTTATATTATACGACTAAAAGTTTAAAAAAAAATTGTACTTTAGTGCAATGAATAATATAATATTATATTTAGTATTTTTTTAACCAATACTATTTATTGCTCTAAGATAGTGCTTGTATTTAGTGCTAACATTGAAGTGAATTTGTTGTACTTTTAGCATTATCTTTGTGCAAAAAATACATTTAGTGTATACATTAGAGATGCTATAAAATAACGAACATAAATAAAAGTCTTGTTCGCTCATTTATATTCGTGAATGTCCGATTATACGTTCGTTAATGTATGTATATGTTTGTTTATTTGTTTATAGTCATTATATCGTATACCTTTATTATATGCTTTAAAAATCGGTATACTTAACCAAATGAACACACATAAAATACAATATTTAGTATTTTTTTTGTTTCTCTACATATGTTCATTTATGTTTGTTCATATATGTTCGTTTTAATCTCTTAATGAATGAACATGAACAGATACGAACAAACTCATTTCTTAATGAACGGACTTTATTTATTTATCTGGTTAAAACTAGGGCTGAGCATCGGTCTAAAACCGACCCGACCCGAACCGAGAAAACCGAAAACCGAAAATCGTAAAAAACCGAAACCGAATACAGTCTGTTCGGTTCGGTTTTATGTCGGGTCCATCGGTTCGGTTCGGTTCATGTGTGTTTTTGTCGGTTTTGGGCCGAACTGAACCGACCCGAAACCGAAAATCATGAAAAACCAAAATCGAAACCGAACCGACAAGCTGTCGGGTCTGTTCGGTTTTTGTCGGTTCGGTCAGTTTTGTCGGTCCGGTTCGGTTTTGAACCTTCCATGCACATCCCTAGTTAAAACTAAGCGGACTAAGATGAACAATGCTACTTTCATGTTCGGTTCAGTTACACCCTTACGCCTCGGGGTGAAAACGAGCCGAGCCGAGCCCGAGCCTGCCAGAGCTCGAGCTCGGCTCGTTTACATATATAAAGCTCGAGCTCGGACTCGAGCTCGTTTCGAGCCTTATATTTTGAGCTTGAGCTCGGCTCGTGAAAATTTTCACAAGCTCGAGCTCGGGCTCGGGCTCGGGCTCGACTAATTTATATAAAGTTTTAAACAAATCAAAGTTCAAATAGAGCTCGGCTCGTTAATTACATAAGGCTCGAGCTCGTTTATACGTATAGACAATATATATACGTATATATTTATAGGGCTCGTTTAGGCTCGCGAGCCTACTCGAGCCTTCTGTATAGAGCTCGGGCTCGAGCTCGATAATTAAATGAGCTCAAACTTAGGCTCGAGCTCGGGCTCGAGCTCGTTTAGGCTCGGCTCGTTCAAGCTTTTTACCGATTCGATCCCGAGCTTTTCACGAGCGGCTCGGCTCGTTTCCACCCCTACTTACGCCTTGACAATATGAAACAAACTAACAAAGTGTAACTTACCAAAGAGTTGTTGTAAATTGTAATCACTCAAAAAATAAAGTGGTATCTTTGTAAAACCTTAAAACATATGTGGTCCTTTTGAAGTAAACCAATCTTTCAGCCCAGTTCTATATTTACACAAAAGTATACGCTTCTAAAACCCTCAAACACAACCAAACCTAAATAAAAATCCAGTCGCCGTAACTTGTTATAGGCGTCTCAGGCTTCGTATTCGCATCCATATCTGCACTGCCATTTGGTTCTATTAATTAATTAGGTAACTAAAGTTGCATATATATGCCTCTGTGTTTATTGAAATAGATGTTTTTATCTTTCTATATTATATATTCTGAGTCTGATTATATGTTATTCCTGTTGTGTTGATTGTTTTATATGCATTGTTAAGCTAACAAAATAAAATGCAGAAAATAATCATATCAGCCAATTATAAGTTTGTGTTGTATCTTTAACATTATATGTAGTTTTATAATAATGCATATTTGTTGTTGTAAATCTTTATAGAAAGGGGTTAATGTCATAGAATAGACATTACTTTTGTCAATTGATTGTTTTAGTAAAAATAAACTTTTTCAAT
The DNA here is from genome assembly GCA_014162995.1 of Artemisia annua. Lineage (NCBI taxonomy): Eukaryota > Viridiplantae > Streptophyta > Magnoliopsida > Asterales > Asteraceae > Artemisia > Artemisia annua. The sequence continues at coordinate 19,497 of LBNU01001435.1, forward strand.
TATTATATGAACTTTTGATAAGGCTAAAATTGCTGTAGTATTAGTTTTCAATTTATCGACCATTAATTGGCGTAGACGGCCGAGATGTCTTGAGTGGTATAATTTACTCTCAAGTGTTCTTACGCCTAAGATTTTCTCTTTTACCCTTGCACATTAGCAAATACATGTTGGTGTGTTGAGGAGTATAAATTATTTCATGTAGTACAATTTGGCCGGGCATGTCGATTACTGGTGAAAGATTGGGAAAATAATTTCCATTGGAGTTTATAGAACCACCTATAATACATCAACCATTATAGAAACCGTTACTAAAATGTTAATTTGACAAAAGTACATCCATTTTATACATCAACCATTATAGAAACCGTTTGTTAAGTTATACTTATTACTTGCTGGTAACATTTTACCATCATGAAAAATATTTTACCATCATTTCCTTTGTTGTTGTACTTTGTTAACATAGTCCATAATACCCCGGTGATGAATTATTTAGTAATCTGAATATGTACGTGTGACTTGCAAATGTGGTGCTCCCTTATGCTTGTTGTTAGCATGGTAGAGGAACCACGGCTACATGTCGTACACGTCAGGCTGATACTAGGCATTCTGAGGGACGTGTATATGGTGGTTTGGTGTTTAATGTTTAATGTTTACATTATTCGTTCGTTTTGATGTCTAAACTATTGCCGAACATGGTTTACTTGGGTATTTATTGGTTAAAGATTTAATAATATTACTATTGTGAAGCATTTGACACTGTTTTGAAGATGCGATGACTAGGAAAGTGAGATGTAAATGGTCCTCAGTTTGAAAAACCTGGAAGGGTGGTGGTTCACATAAAAAAATGTTTTGTAGTTGAACTTCTTTTAATTGATAACCATAGTTATGGTGTGGTGTTTCTTTAAAGTTATAGATAAAACCGGTGTCAATGTTGCACGACAATGAACAGAGGAGGGCCAAAATGGTGGAGAAATCGGGTGTTGATGTTTATGAAGGGCTAAACAATTGTGTTACAGTTTCTTTCACCTATATTTTGGTCTCCTTTGTTCATTGCTGAGCAAGAATTGGCTCTTTTTTATATATCACATTAATCAAACATTGCACTCTAATTAATCATAAAATTACACTAAATCGTTAATCAATAGCAAGTAGTGTTAAAAGTAACAAGAACCAATTAAAATAAGAATAATTGTCGCTGGGCATATCTACATGTGAGCTGCCTTTCCTGGTTCCTTTGCCCTTCTCTTCAGGTTTTCACACTTTATTATTCACCACTGTTTGTTCATTCTTTATCTCTATTTGATTTTCATGTTGTGTGTTTGAGTGGGTGTATTCATTGTGTGTGTATTTATTATTATTCATTTGTTTAAAACGACTATATATATGGATCGTGAATGTCCCGTTATATGTTGTCAAATCCCGTTATTCTTGTGAAATGATTATTTTACTCTCGTTTTATTCCCACTCTCATTTTCTTGTGGTACAACTTGTAACCTCACTCACACCACCACCACCAACACCATCATCTCAGTCACCTCCACCGCCACCCACCACCATTACAACCATCCACCTTGTATGTGTTGCAAGTTGCTATCAGATTTATGGGTGGATTTATTTGTATAAGCACATAAAATATGAAAATGACAAGGATTAAAGAAGTTGTAGTAAACAAATTATGGAAATGTTTATCACAAAAAGGAAATGATATCACAAAATATCTCATTTTTTTTATTTAGTTGACTGTATGGATTATCTGGATGACATATTTGGTGCGTCAGTAAATTTAGAAGACGCCCACTTGAAAGATGGCTTTCAAGAAGGCTATGAAGCCGGTTTTGCTGAAGTTGGATTAAAAACACGGTTCAGAACTGGTGAAGAGTTAGGGTTTTACAGAGGCTGCATCGATGTCTGGAACTCTGTGATTCGAGTTGAACCAACATGCTTCTTCCCCAGGGTTCAAAAGAAAATCAAAGAGATGGATGAGTTGGTGTCTAAGTATCTTATCATGGAGCCAGAAAATGAGACCATAACAGATATTTTGGGGTCATTAAGGTTGAAGTTCCGGGCTATTTGTGCAACACTGAATTTGAAATTGAAGTATAACGGGTACCCAAATGCAGCAGAGCCGAGTGAGATACAGTTTTGAAGAGATATTATAAAGCGATAACAATCACCAAGGTAGCCTAGTGGTAATCCAAAAAGTGTCTGAAGCGACAATGGTTCAATCCTCGTTGGTTAAACATCTTGGGATAGCCAGTGAAAGTCCGGAAATAACCACTGGAACACCGGTTAGGCCTTGCTCATCATAGCAAAAAAAGCTCGAGTTCCCTGGGTGGGTGGGTGGGTAGGTAATCTAACAGTGGATCCTTCTCCGTGTTACATTATAAAGCAATATTTTGACTTATGTATATATATATTTTTTTCATTTGCATACCTTAGCAAAATACCATTATTCTGTCACATACTTGTATTCCTTAGAATTATGTAATTAGATTTTATGTCTTATTGTCATCAAATAAACTAACATGAACTGAGTGGCTTATGAAATACAAGAAACCGAACAGATGAAAAGTTTGCATCATTCTATGCTAGGCCATAAAAATGAGGCATATATTTTTTCTTTTTCTGTTTCCGTTTTCTGCAACAACCTAGACCCAGCCAAGTCTTTGACCAGGGAACGGATAATTCCTACTATCACTGTTAGAAGACCAGTTATGATTTGTAATNCAAGGTGAAAACGCTCGCCGCGTTGCGGCGGATTTGTGCCTTTTGTTACTTTCGATCGATAGGTGATTATGAGAGGCTTTGTCGAGTAAAAGTTATCGTCGTTTATTTAAGAAATTCACGGCATCAAATATTGCGAATCTATCATTTAAGTTGAAAACTATAAAATAAAATGCATGGGATGGAAATAGATATAGGATTACGTTTGATATAATGTACGTTGCCAAAGTTTTATACATAATAACTTTTTTAACTATTCACTTTACACATACCATGGATAACATCTATATCATCATCATCGAAAGGGAAAAAACAGCGGAAAAAAGAAAAAGAAAGAAACAAAAGGTAACGGGCCAACCAAATTTTTAGTGGACAATAAGTTAGCCCAACAAAGTTTATTACTATTTTAATGATTGTTGAATATTTTATGCTTGTTCTCTAGCATATATATAAACAAAAGACCAAGCCCAACATAAGGCCCAAAAGAATAGAATAATATTTAGGTGAACATCAAGGAGATTAGTATATATAGAGAATTATCACATCAACGTGTTTATTACATATAACATCTATAGAATGTAAATTTTTAGTAGTTTCTGTTCCATTTCTGTTACCCAATTTATTTTGCCTAGATAAATTTAATCGGGTCTGAAAACTAAGAAGTCCTTTGTTGACGTATGTGTCCGAGCGGCCCTCGCCGAAGGACACGTGTCTGACCGATCGACAGCCGAAGAAGATAATGTACTCGCGCCGCCATCCTGATTTCAAGGGATTTTGTCTGCTGTGGACTCTGACACCTACTGCCTAGGCTAGGCCTTAGGTCTGCGTATCAGTGTGCTACTCTAGGACCAGGTATCGAGGTTGAGGTAGTATAAATACCCTCAACCTCATTTATTATTCTCAACTAATTAATCACCTACTTCCACACACATTTATTATCTTATCCCCTCGGTACTTACTTTCACGCCGGAGCTTGGTCCTGGGATAACTCCCGGGGCGAGGCTAACGGGTGCTTTCATCTGTGCAGATCACATCGGATCCCACTATCCGAAGGACCTTACTAGCTAAGTCCGTGGCGCAGGATTTTACCTCAACATCCTTCTACTATGTTTTTGTAATGTTCATGTTCTTAACTCCTCTCGGGTCCAAAAGTTCCTTGGGTTATGCTTATCCCATCAATCAAAATTTTCGAGATAGTCGCATCGGCCCAAAAGTATTCTCTTTATGGTTGTCTATCGATCCACTTTAGTTAAACTATCATCTAGAATATATTTTTGTTTAAATTTGTGAAACGTCATAATTAAAACGCACAACCAAACATTGTATACGTAAGAATATATAAATATGTGGTTAAGATTTAAAAATGTTAATGTCAAGTGACGGGGAACAAGGGATACGTATAGAGGAAACGTGGTTTATGGATTTGCGGTTGTTACCTAGGATCAAGCCAAGCTAACTCCTGCCCGAACTGCCCGTTTATTAGTCAACATCAAACTTACCTGCCCAAGTTAACACCTGTTTATCCCACTCAACATAGTGGTCCACACTTTCCACAAATTTAAAGTTATTTAACTCAAGAATTATGTATTAAAATAACAATCTTTTTTTAAGAGATTAAAATAATTAGTACGTATTGCCCTTTTGCACACCTCACCTTGGCGGCCTCGCGTGGTTAAGATTATTTTAGTTGTTTTAGTGTGATTTGGATTTGAGTTATGTAATTGTTTGATAAATCTAGGGGGTATGAATGGATGGTATTGAAAAAAAAAAAAAAAAAAAA
>LBNU01001435.1:24627-43783 GCA_014162995.1 Artemisia annua
TTTTTTTTTTTTTTTTTTTTTTTTTTTTTTTTTTTTTTTTTTTTTTTTTTTTTTTTTTTTTTTATTTTTTTTTTTTTTTTTTTTTTTTTTTTTTAAAAATTTTTATATACTATTTTTTTTTTTTTATTTAGATTCTTTATTTTATTTACCTTTTTCTTGTAAATTATTTTTAAGAACATAGTGTTAGATTCCAAATTGGATTGTGCATCTGAATCAGATAATGACGTTTTAATTGGCATCAATAAAAAACTAAAGTGTATAAGTTTGGATCGAATCGGATGTGTTGTAAACCAAGAAGCGTTATCTATACCATGATCCGAAAACTAGAATGTACATGACTGATCTTTAATTAGTCAAGTCTGATAACATAATTTTATTTTCTGGTTTCATAATTCATGGTAAATTTTGCATATATCGAATAAATGTCACTATGGAATTCGAAAACATGGACTTAATAATTTTTTAAGGCTAAGATATACTATTAGAAAAGAACTACGCTCCAAAGAGGGGGCCTAGAAAACATAGATATTTTGTAATTCTTGGTGTACCAATAACTTTTGTGTTATTGTGTTATGCGGGGCCTTTGAAAAGCAACGACTCAATAATTTCCAATAGAAAAGCAAATATGATTTACAATTTATTGGTTTTTAATCGCCTATAAATTTGTTTAAGGTATTGCGAAGTCTTCTGCTTTGCATGTGACTTCAACTTCAAATGAGCACCGATATGTTTGTGCAAGTTTTATAAAAGATTAGGAGAATTTGAGCTTTTAAAAGAGGCTTTTACTAGCTTGAATAAGAAGTTTATGATAAAAGCTTATTCTATTAACCCAAGTCAACAACTCTCATACACTACGTGTATTATATACAAACAAAAGTTATAAGTCTGCGCTCTCATGAGACTGAATTTAATGAATATGGGTGAAGGCCTTCACCACCTCTGCTTAATCGTCATGTTAACTCTCTTCTCACTCACATTCTCACCATCTTCATGTATAATCACTTATCTCTCAACACATAACTCTATCCCACTGCACACACACAAAACACACTTTCGACCAGTGGTGATCATCGCGAATTACACACAAAATTTGTACATCACGTGTGTTTTTAAAAGCTCTGTAGTAACCCTCACGCGTGATAACGCAACCACCTCACGCACAATAAGATGGCATTACTGTGGCTGTGGTTGATGCTTTATTATGGGAGGGCCGGAATCAAAAATTGTACGAAATAGATTGGTCAAAATGTAAAAATATAAATTTACTAAAAAAAGAATCATTAAAAAAATATGCTTGATAACAAAATTATAGAATGACCAAAACCCTTCTTTGTCTCCACATAGCTCCAGCTATGGCGGTCGGTACTAAGGGGTTGTTTATTTTTTTTCTTAACTAAGGGTGTTGTGGGTCCCACGTATGTATAAGCCTCTTGTTGGCAGGGTTCTAAATAGCGCGTTATAGCGGCGCCATAGCGCGAGGCGTGGCCTTCACGTTACGAAACAGGCCAAGGCGTCGTCTCTAGGCGTAGCGTGCAACAAAGCGTGATAAGGCATGATAAAGCGCGCTATAGCGTAAGGCGTGACGCTTTTTTTTATTTTATTTATTTTTTTTTGAAGCTTTTAAAATTTTATTTTTTTGTAATTTCTTTAAAGAGATTTATTGGACTTGAGCTTATTTACAAGTATTTATTCGGGTTTAGTAAATCCATAACTAAGTTTTAAGCCTATTAGCTAACTAATATTGACAACTCTATAAATATTTTTTGCCGCTTTGAATCACGCCTTAAAAACGCTATGACGCAACGCCTCACGCTAAAGCTTGAGACTTGGCTATGCCGCTACGCCACGCGTCACGCTATTTATAAACTTGCTTGTTGGGGAGGGTGTGAATATTCATCCCTTGTGGATATAAAGTTATAGACCCAATAAGAAATTTTTATAGGCCCCATCTACAAAAGTAATACTACTAAATTGTTAGTGGGAACTGCGTTCCCGAGTTTTATTTTTGAATAAAGAGAAAAAAAGTGGGAAGAAAACAAACAGGAGAGAAGAGAATAGAAGAGGAGAGTAATTTTGGCTAAACTTCTTTCCAAAAAAAACTTTTTTCATAAAAGTGAGATAATTTAGAGAGAAGTTATATTAGGAAGCTTTAAATAAATAAAATTACTTGAATGATATAAAAAATTTAATTTTATTCATCTATTTTTTTTTTTTTCCTTGCCTATTTTCAGTTCTTAACAGAGTGTAAAGGAACAGCCCCTAACTCTATTGGAGGTGCATTTTGTCCAACGAAACTAAAGTAAATAAACCAACGACTAAAGGCTACTTGTGTAAATAAACACTCAAAAGGACGGTTTTTTTCCAATATTAATTTCTCCTTAACAGCGACACAGAAAACAACGTTGGCGTAAACTCTAACATAAAATAATAAAAAAAATTGATTTTAATATTCAACCCACCAAAAAAAATCACAAAATAAACAAACCAACAATTAAACAAAAACACAACACATCATCACTTGTTCAATATTATTATAATCCTAATAATTGTTTAATCTGTGATTAATTAATTAATTCCACAAATGAAATTAATGGATTTATATTCAGTTTCAGTGTTATCTTAAAGATTCCAGTTTTTTAGTTTCTGAACTACAAATCATAAGGTCAGTCTTATCCTTCTTTCTTTTTTTGTTTTTGAATTTAATTTGTTACTTTCTATAATTAGCAATTATTATGTATTTTATTTATTAATGATGGATTAGTATGATTATATTCTTGTTAATTTATTGTTTAATTAATTTTTATAAAGTTGAGTGATTGATGATGTTATAAGTTGGATGAATATGATTAGTTGTTATAACTGCTTATTGCATTAAGCTGGATAAGGTGTTTTGGGACTGCTTATCCAAACTGCTTATTTGATTATATGCATGTGTATATTTGTTTTTTTGAAAAAATCGCGATGATCAGATAATCTGATTCTTATTGAAACACATGTCCAAACACCCCCTTAAGTTTTTGCTTATCGCATTTTGTTGCAACACATAAGCTGGATAAAGTGTCTTGGGACTGCTTATCCACACTGCTTATTTGATTATATGCATGTGTAAAATTGTTTTTTCGAAAAAATTGCGATGATCAGATAATCTGATTCTAATTGAAACACATGTCCAAACACCCCCTTAAGTTTCTTGTTTTTTTGCAATGGTACAGTTTAAGGTTACGCGAGGTTTAATTTTTTTAAGGGATCAAGAATAATGCCAACAAAGCCTCTAGATGGAGATCAGCATAGTGAAGCTGAAGCGCAAACTATTTCACCTTCAGGCGTCTATTCGCAGCCTTGGTGGCATGGCATCGGAAACGGTGTGATGACTTCTTTTGGTGAAACAAATGGGGTAATAAAGGTTGGAGCTCAATTGCAAACCACTAGTGATGGTGTTGTTGAAGACACTGATTCATCCACAGCTCCACAGTCTGGTAATATATTATCAAATAGCGTTTCTTATTTGCTCGTTTCATCAATGTGTAAACGTGTCTTTAATTTAAGCATGGCTGGTATTTTGACTTCTCTTTTTTCCGTTTGGTGAAACAAGTTCACAATATGATACTTGTAGAATCTATCTTCAGGTTGAATTCGAGGTTCTCGTCAAAGATACTTGATATTTAGCTGCTCAAACGAGAACCGATATAACAGAAAGTGAAGTGACGCCAATCATGTTCATATACCTACCTTACCAAAGTATTTGATAATTTGGTTTTTAGCTGATTGTCCTTTTTCTCGCCAATCTAGGTTGTATGGTTTAGATATAGGTAGGCTAATGCGTCACAGATATAAAAACCTTGACCTGACTTACTTTTGGCCGAAAACGCTATGAACGTTTGTGATATCAACACTTTTTATTGGTTATATACATTGAATTAATGTTCCATTTATTTGTCCATGTTTGCTTAGATTATTCTTATTAGGCCAAATTGGAAGTGTCAGCATTTAGGCTACATGAATCGCGAGAAGCTATGCAGAAGTTTACTCCTATGTGAACCTATATCAATTGTGCATCTTATTGTTATCCACTCATTTTCTTTGCTTCAGCAATAATGCATTTGTGTGCCTTCAGTTTCTATTTTAACTATCATTCTATATAAAATTAGATACCTATAGAAGTGCTATAATGACATTATTTAACATTTCAGGATTGAAAGTGAACAATGGCCAAGAGCATCAACATGCCAAACAGGTTGAAACGAATTCACCAATGGAGCTCTTAGGACACTCAATAGTAATCTTTCTATTTCTACATAAATGTTTATATCGGCATTCTGTAGATAGTTGTGAAAAATGACCTAACTGAACACTGGTATGTGGGATCACTAACTAGATAATAGGCCTAGAAATTACTAAATGACTATCTCTGTGTACTAATTAAAAGTATTTTGCAGGTATTGACGTCTAATCCATATCAGGATCCACATTATGCAGGAATGATGACTTACGGAACACGGGTGAGAACTGGACGCACATTATATTGCAAAAATACATTTTCATAATGATAGTCGACATTGATATTCTTTTTTATCGAAACATTGATATGTTTTGTTATCTCATGAAAATTTTGATACCTGGAGCCGTGCATTGATCCCTCATTTTGCAATACATTTCCGTTTTTTCAAGCCAAAAAAATCTTCTGAATCTTGTGTCAGACGTCATACTCACCCTAATTCGGAAGCAGTTTAAGTCATAGCTCGATACTACTAGCCAAGAAAAGTTTGCAATACAATTTTCTTGTTTTTTCTATGATTTCATTGCCACCTAAGTGAATGTAGTATCCTGTAGTACCGTCCTGCGTGGCTAGCTTAATGTAATTTTGAATACATGTATGTTGTTAAGATAACTGTTGTTAAGAACTCATCCCCTAAAAAGTAATGTGGAATATTGCAATAGATCGACATAGTAGAAGTAACTTCGGGTGTACAAGATTGAACAGTGGTTGTAATAGCCATGAGAAAGTGACGTGAACTCAAACTTTGGGTCACAAGATGGTTGAGTGATACTTTTTGGCCTAAAGTTATGGGTTGGAGAGGCAAATTTTGGATGCTGTTCAAGCCACAGGTGGTCAACGTGTGACTTATAGCCAGGTATGGCTTGATAAAGGTAGTGCGTGTGATGGTAACTCGAAGCCGAAGGCAAATGAGGGTTATGTTATACTAATTTAAGCGCATAGGTTCATTTATTATTATATATATCTGAAAACTCTTATTTTTTACTAAATCATCCATGATGGTATGTTAGACGTGTTGGGCGATTTTTTTTCTTCTTTGTTATTATTTTGTAAGCATTTTCTGTTTAATTTTGTTTTTTTCTGACCATATTTTGGAAGCAGGCACACCCACACTTGCTTGGGATCCATCAGAGTAGAATGGCGTTGCCACTTCAAATGGAAGAGGAGCCTGTTTATGTAAATGCAAAACAATATAATGGGATCCTGAGGCGAAGACAGTCAAGAGCTAAAGCGGAATTGGAAAAGAAAGTCGTTAAATCTAGAAAGGTATAAGTTTTTATACTCAAACCTTTTTTTTTTTTAGTTATCCTTGAATTCATGATTCCTCTGTTATACGAAAATATGGAATATGGGATGTTTCCTGTTTCATACAAATAGACAACACATTCTCTCCTTATAGCTGCACTCCCTCTTGGATATATGCTTGCATTAGATGGTAACATTTCTGGTAGCTATAACTCACTTTAAAACAAGCTTTATCATAAAAGAGTTGGTTACAAATGGTGAGGCGGAAATGAAAGAGCAGTGAATGATTATGATTCAGTTTTTTACAAATAAAAGAATTGTTTTGTTTTATTTAGAGGTGGCAAAGTAGGTGGAGCGGGTACCGGATCAATATTGGTAATTCTTTTAGGATTTGGGTTGATCTATATATAAGTAACAGTGAGTCAAACATCCTTACATTTAGTATCTTTCAATGATCATCTAAATCTTAATAAATTCGTTTTGAGCATTTTATCCATTAGTATTATACTTCGGCCGATGTTTGACTGGACCCGTTACATTTTAAGATTTTTTCTATTTTACTCGTTTGACCCGCTAGAGATATGAATATATGATAACCTGGAATGACTCATTCATAAGTAAATAAGATGAAATTGCCACCTTCAGTTATATTATGTAGCGCAATTTTGCATCTTTCGACTCACAAATATCAACTTATGTGGACTTTCATGGTTTATTCTAATGCCATTTCACTATTTTAGCCATATCTCCATGAATCGCGACACCAACACGCTATGAAAAGGGCTCGAGGCTGTGGAGGCCGTTTCCTCAATACAAAAAAGATGGATAGCGACAAAACCACAAATTCCACGCAACAAAAGGGACCAAAATCAGGTCTTGCCATATCCATTAAGTCATTCAACTCAACAGGTTCAGATCATCATCTGTCTACCGATTACTCTGGAAATTCTTCAATCTTTGAAGATATGCTCAAAAGAAACACTTCCTCAAATGGCAATAAGATTGATCACAGCAGTTTATCATCGACATACAACTTCCATTTGATGGGCAGGGAAGAGGGGGTGCATTACTTTAAAAGGGATAAGGTTAATATGCTAAATCAAGTTCCGGAAAGTGACCCATATTACAATTGAAAAAAGGTCAGTATTCTATGATATAAATTTTCGGGCTCTCTATACATTGTCGCTGTGAACCATGTCCATTACCTTTTTGCCGCTTATCCCTCACGGCAATTTTTTCACACTCTATTCCACCTATCTCACAATATATCTCACAAATGCCTCCAGCGAGGCTTGAGCCCACAACCTCTAGGTTGGTGGGCAGCTCACATACAGTAGACCAAAGGAGATGTGTTTACCTTTATGAGTGATTAACCTAACGTCATTCTAATATAAAGTTAAATCGACTTTGGTCCAATTTTTTTCGAGGCAACTATCTTTGTTTTCTTGAAATTGCTGGTGGGCAAAATATTTCTCATAAAAGGTCAGTGGCTAAGTAATTAATTTTTGACAGTTTCTTTTTTTCTTGAACTTGCAGGGATTCAACAAATGTTGTTTTCACGATACATGTTCATGTTTCGGGCAATTCATTCTTGGCTTTGGTTACTTGTGTTCTACGGGGTTAGGGATATCGGATGCAGGGTTCATGTAATTATGCAACCTTATTAACCTATCCCATAACCCCTTTGTGCAATGTGATGTCACGTAGGTAAAAGGTTGTACATTTTAGAACCTCAAAACATCTGGTATTGTCTCATAAGTCAGGAGGACCTTAGTCACCTGCTCATTATGTTTGGGACTGATGGTGTTGGATCCTCTGTTGACTAAATTATACAGTCACAAAACCAAGTCCAATCTATTTGTTTAGTTGGATGAAACTATAACATGTGTTTCTATTAATTTGAGTCGGTTCATACAGACTTATATGCACGTACAACTATGACAAACTGCTTGTGGATCCCCGACTAAGTTTGTACATTTTAGTCTAAACTTCTATGTTCACTGTAATCCTCAAATCTCAATGAATTGAGGACTTTAGCATTGAAATGAATAAAATCAACACTTTGTAATGACAGATTATCAGTTTATCATTGTGACATACCTATATAGGTAAAAAGAGTTGACTATTCGCATCAACTCGTATTAATTAGATAGAAATGCCAATAGGACGTCGAACACAGGGAAAAGCTAGTAAGGTGACTAGCGGGTGCTTAGCACCCCCTAACCAGTCAAAAATTCCTTTATATTAATCGAACACGAATTTTATTTTCTTAATTTGTAATAGAGCAACACCCCTAACATCAAATCTTGGCTCTGCCCGTGATCAAATGGTCTTTAGCACATGAGGCATCCATATCTACCAACCAAACCAAGCTGACAAGCCCAAATGGATTATGGCATTGTATATAACCCAAATGGATTGTGGCAGTGTATATGTGAAATGATGACGTTATGTGTCAGGAAGTTAACTCATACCTGACAGGCTGACAAGAAACACAAGGGAACTCTATGCATGCCCTATGCGTTATCTTGTTTGTATAGTGCATACAGTTTTTTTTCTTGCATTCGAAGAAAAAACTTCGGTTCTAACAAATACTATGTTATTGTAGTTGCATGAAATAACTTCGGGTCTAACAAATATGTTATTGTACTTGCATGAAACACCACACCTCGCGTTCCTTCTGCGGAAAATGATTGGATGACTAATTTTGTCTAAAGAATCGGGATCGACTAATTTGTGTAGAGAAAATGTAAGCATATGTCATCATTGATGATACACATGAAGAGTGAGAACACGAACAAACCATTTGGGGAATGTTAATTGAACTAAGATCGAGGGTAATAAAGGAGTTTTAAAAAGTGTAATAACACAACCAATTTTACCATCAAAATATACTCCACTTAAAAACATATATACCCCATCAAAACCATTTAATAGATACACACAACAAACCTCTCACGACAGTGTCTTTGTGATGACAGTATGACACGTGTTGTGCTGAGGGGGTATTTGATTTTTACCAGCGACGACACGTGCTATGCTGTGAGGGGCTGTGATAATGAAAACGCGTCTACATTGGCTCAACAAACCTCTCACGACTCGGTCGTTTGCACGACCGAGTATTTGATTTTTACCGTCACCCACCAAAACCATTTAATAAACACACACAACAAACCTCTTATGACTCGGACGACCCGTGCTATGCCGAGGGGTCTTTGATTTTTACCATCGACGACACGTGTATTGTGAGGGGCTGTGAAAATGAAGACGCCTTCATTGGCTCAAGACTCGGTCTTGCCTCTTTTACTGTGACAACTTTGATTTTTACCATCGACAACACATGTTGTGCTGTAAGGGGCTGTGACCATGAAGACGCGTCTTCATTGGCTCAAGCCTCGGTCTCGACTCTTTTACTACGGACTGTGCAAGTGTATACAAGTTAGTTAACTAGTCAAATTTTTAAGCATGCAAATTCACTTGTTCCTGTCTCAATACTATTGTTGATCAACTTTTTTAGGTATGTCAAATTCGCTAGTTCCCATCAATACTACCGTTGATCAAGTCTTAGAAAATTTTGAATCTTGCCCCGTTTTTTGAGATTGTATGTCCCAATATCGAAATTAGTTATTTCCTTATTATCAACCCCTCAAGATTAGCTAAATTACTACTGTACATATGGCCAAGTTCCAAGACCAACACTATATTACACAACAAGATCACAATTATGAAGACAACCGATCCACATGTGAGATGCACATCAACACAGCATGATCCACATCCACATCTTCCTACAAAACAAGAAAAAACATGACCTCATCCACATCTTCTACAAAAAAGATATGATTTCGTACATAAGCTTTTATAATATCAAATTCTACACAAGACAACTAGCCATTTAATAAAAATGTAATATCAGCTTATCTTACCAAGACCTATAATTACATGAAAGGATATTTGAAAAAGAAAAAACAACTTACCTACCGTTTTAGTAGTAACCTATCATGAATATTTTTACCTTACAAGAAGAGAAAACCAACATATTAGCCGACTAAACATGAAAATTTTCTACTTATTCCACTTTCACTAGCTTTGAACCCACAGTAACATTCTGTACTTGCATCTTTTTATGGGAATCTACTCGACAAGATGTCTAGCATCGCCCTGACAACACCACTGGTACGCTTATCTAGTAAAAAGATTACATACTAGACGAAAAAGAGCTAGTATAAAGGATAGTTGTTCTCAAAATGTAAATACGATACTGTTAAAAGTCGACGACTTGCATACAAAAATCTTGAGATATATCTATCCCATATAATAAAAGGGAGACAAAAAAAACCAGATACAAAAAACAAAAAACGAAGTGCCTAATCATTGATCCATTATATTTGTTTCGAATTACTGCCCCCAACACAAGACGCCATCAATTGCTTAAAACCTTTCTTTTTCTTCGTCTTCAGCATGATCATTTCATTCTTCTTCTCTTCTTCTTGTCGAAGGACTCGCCTTTTTTCTGCCTCTAATTCCTCTTCCAACTGCATGCACAACTAATAACAAAACAAACTCAACAATATATCTCCATGCAACTAATCAAAAACATTTTTATGAAGTCATGTTCATTCTAGTTATTTTCGAGTTTTGGAACTTACTTCATTTCCATGCAAGTAATTAAAAACATTTAAATAAACTTTCAAAGGTTTAATTTGTTCTTTCAAAGTTTCAATACAGCTTAAAAATATGTAGGATAACGTTTTTAATACCTTAGCTACACGGTCTTCAACATGAACTAGTCTCTCAATAAGTGTTCCTTTGACTCCTGTCTCGATCATAACATCATCTATAGGTCGACAATGCTTTTCTAAGCTCCTAGGAGAAAAATCAATAGACGAAATTTGGCCATCGCTAGTATGTGTACAACTTGATGGTGTCGATGCACACGAGCTTTTCGGACTTCGATTTCCACCTCTTATTTCTTCTAATTGCCTCACCTATATATGCACAAGTTCAATCACAAAATAAGAAACAGAAGATACAAAAATAAACACACACATGCACAAACTTGAATATATTGGTAACACAGTCTAAATTGGTTAAACTCGAAACCAACTTAGACTGTGTTAGAAAATATGTATGATAACTTACAATGGTGTCTAGACGATCAAGTCTAGAAAGCATAGGTTCTTCAACTATTGTAGTAACAGCCATTGTTGCTAAAAAGTTTCTTCAAAAGTATTTGCTACCCTTTTTGTTTTCCCGGGAGTAATCAATCTCAAAAGTTGCTAGACAGTTTTTGTTGGGGTGAAAAATGTTGGCATGATGATTTTATAAATGTTTCTGATATGCAACTGGTGATAGACACGTGTTTGAAGTTAAGCACTCGGTGGGATAAGTGTTATGCCACGTTGATTGGTTACGTGTTGAATAAGATCATCATTTTGGATATGTCTCGGTATTTTATATGTTATGTTCGCGTACCTTTTAACCAATAGAGATTTTGTTATATGTTGCTTTGTATAGCTAATGACCTTTCTAGCTATTTCACATGTTTTAAACAATGATTTAACTATATACGAGTTACCTATTAGATGTTGCCAATTTAAATTTTGTTATAATTCACTGTTTATAGTGACTGTAATTGGTTCATAAAGAGAAATAGAAATGAAAAAAAGGTAAAGAGAACAAAAAGGAATCGTCAACGCGATATTGGACTAGATTTCCGTCATTTTCGAAAATTGCATGGACAGCCGCCCTTTCCTTATTTTACAATGTTCGTGCAGTTGCTCACGAATTCAAGTTTGATGCCCCTTCGAAGTCCTGTTGTCCATCGACCAAGCCTTTCGGCCTGATCTTAGGCCCTCACTCCCTTTTCCCTCGATCTATTTACCGACTGAAGGCAATGCCCTTACCCTCAGGATGTTAATGGTTCTACAACTGCAAGCGCAAGAACTCGCTCTCATAGAAAGACATGGAAATTAGAAAGTGTCTATCTTATATAGCTGTCAAAGGAGAGGAAGAATTATCATGGTAACGCCAGTTGAGTCGCGAAAGGGCTGCTTGCCTGAGTCGGTTGCGAGCCGTAAAGCATACCGACAGTTTGAGTCGCGAAAGGGCCGCTTGCTTCACTTCATTTTTCTATAGAATCTTGCTTCACTTCATTTTTCTATAGAATAAAATAATATATATCTCGCCGGTCATTATAGATCTAGTGGCATGGTGGGGCAAAAGAAAGAGGGAGGGGGGAAGCAATACGTGCCCGCACATTTTAGTTATGCTGCACCCCGTCCCGAGGCAAAATCCGATAAGGCTAGACACCTTTGATTGGAATTTATTTGCTATCGACATCAGCAATCCAAAGAATAGAACATGATTGACCTTGCTATTGGGCTATTAATATTGTGTTAATACCGCTTGGATACCTTGAAATACTCCTGTGAGTTATTCAACTTACACGAGATTGAAACACAATTACAACCTCCACACAACATAACTAAACACAAAATTCTGATTCCGGATGTTATTTAAGATGGAACCAAATGTAAAACTAATTAAAGCAAACACTTGCAAATAAACAAATTGCAGTCTTATAAGAAACCTCAAAACTTGTTTCTGAATTAGCTATGATCCCTTCTATATATCGACCAAGATTTAAAACCAAATAAAAAATAAAATTAAAATGAGAAAAAACATCAACCGCATCAAGTGCACCTAAAAGAATATGCATTCCTTTTAATTTTATCTTCTTAATTTGAATTGTGTAGCTAAGAAACCTTTTCATCTTTCTCATTTTATATTTTATTTTCACTAGATCTCTTTTTAGTCGACTAAAGTGGAGAGAGAGAGAGAGAGAGAGAGAGAGAGAGAGAGAGAGAGAGAGACCACAAAACATGTCATTGAATGAAATTCAGTTCACTAGTTTACTTCTTGATCGTCATGTCATGGGAGTGAGGGGTTGTTATAGGAGAACATGGTTGTAAAACTAGTTAACCAAAAATATGTATGGTTATAAATTTCATTCCCTACAATTTAGTGAGTAATGACTCATTATCCGCTTTTAAGTAATCGGTTATTGCATTATAAAAAACCAAGCACGTCCCTTCATTGTTTTTGCCATTTCCTCTATCCTAATAGTTTACAAGTTTGTTCAGAGACGGTCATTAATACCGACTTTGTACATACCTCAGAGCCCAAAAGTCTTGATTTTTTCGGATAGACCAAACACGGATTATTTTCTGTTTATCCGTTTAGTCTATACAATATATGATGTCGAGTTGTCGACTAGGTTCTTCTTGGACAAACGATATACTATAATAACACTTAAAAACGCTAAAACCATTTGTTTTATGAGGTTCACAATGTAAGATATTGAACCTTGAGGTCTAAATGATGCTACGGTCTATGCCAAACAATGCGTGACTTGACTTAAATGGCAATAGATGGGATCTATATAACACACGTTACGTGATCATTTTAATTCCCTTTGTTCTTGCGAATTGTGTCAAAGCATGTTATGTTATTTACAAAAAGTTTTACATATCCTTGTTGGTTATCTCAATTGCAGAAACAAATACTATACTTTGGGACATCATCATTATCTTCATACTTTGGAATGTTCGGAAGCTATTTTTGAACATGGTTGTTATCTTGTGTGACGACCGTAAATGGAACGGATAAAATCGAATTGTAGACGTGGCTACCTTTGCTTACGACATATAGTAGTATCATAACAAATATTTTTCCTTAGACCCCTTGTGACGTGAGACTTTTTTATGAGTGACCCTTTCCTTATATACGAGCTTGTTACACTTTCATGCAGGAACCGAACCAGGACTAAATATGATCGGGTGTACAAATTTTTTGAAAACATAATATACAAACACATTTCGATGGACCAGGTGTTTAAGATGAATTTTGGAAAAATTGATGTATCGAAAAAATCTATAAAGGCCCCGGGCATCCGCGAGAACCCCTGGTTCCGTCCCTGCTTTCATGCGTGATAAGGTAAATAAATGGAGCAATTAGTGGTGCAAAACTGCATATCATTGATGACCAAAGAGGGTTTTGTGTTTGTTTAACGAGGGTAGAAGTTATGGGTGAAAAAGTGATAGTGGAGCTCACGTAAAGGGATAATATACCCCTACAACTACACCACCTTCTATCATTAAGCTTCGCGCAAATTACTGCAGAGGCACCTGTCAAAACAGGTTGCCTCGCAGAGGGTTGGTTTTTTTTTTTCATTCCCAAAAAGGCCACTAATTTCGCGGCAAACTTGCAGCGAAATAAAAACCCTCCACGTGTCATGCTCGGGTTAATCCTAAAAAAAAGCAAAAAAAAAAACACGCAAATCGTGTAAAACTTGCAGCGAATTACAAACATATGGGACCCACAAGTAGTAAAAAAAAATACGTAACTCTCATAAAATATGCAGCGAATTTCTTCTCTCTCCTCCTTTTTGTGCCCCACATCGGTAAAACAAATAAAGAAAAAAGCAATTCACATAACTTTTGCAGCGAAATTGTTCTGGGCCCGCATGCAAAGAAAAAAGCAATTCACATAACATTTGCAGCGAGTTGCATTTAAAAGAAATAAAGATTTCGATTATGTTATAGTGTTTAGGGTTTGTAAGATGAAGGAATTAGGGTTTAGGGTGTAGTTAGTTTTTTTATTTTATTTTATTTTTTATTTTTTTTATTTTTTTTAATTGGAAATGTATATAATGTATAAAATTGTAATTATTCTCTTATTTGTGTTATTGTTTGTATATGATATTTTAAAAAAATTTCTTTGTTAGAGTATAAGGTATCATCACTTGAGTTAAACATTAACTCAGTGTTTAACACAACTATGAAAATGAAAATGAATTGTAATTACACATTTTTGTTCAGGAAAGTATGGCAACATTTATCTAACAACATTAAAAAAGAAGGAATATATTACATGATATGTAAAGTAGATTACAGAGTAACTAGGAAATATTAAAAACACGTAAAATGTTCTACTTTCTTAAAAACCAAGGTGATTAAACCAACTATTTGAACCTTGCGTGTTGTGATCATCTAGATGTTGAGAGGCATATTGCTGGGAATCGTATTGTTGATACATATGAGACGGGTATTTGTAACACCCCCATTTTTCATTGTTCGCAGCGGATTTAGTGTTTGGGGTATTACTTCATGGAAACAAAGACAAGATATAGAAAACGACTCGAAAAGAGACGTTTTTGAAAAAGATGTTATCATTCATTTATTCATCAGAGTTTTTACAGTAAAAGATATAATTTACCAAAAGAGATGTTCCTAAGATACGTTTTAAGACACAAAACTGATGAATGATAACTATTCTGGACGTCCTCATGTCCAGTACTTCTCCGTGCCAGGGTTCCTATAGTGCCTAATTACCTAGGATAACATGCTTAAAAGTCAACACGTATGTTGAGTGAGAGTCATAGGTTTAAGTAGATAGGGTATGAATACAAGTTCCATAGGGTTCAGCTTAAACCCTATGTGTGGAAAGGTTTTAGTGATAGAAGGTATATTGCATTAAGCTCATGAACCACACGTTAACAGTCTGGGTCATGGGGTCTGCAGACCAACCATGAGGGGACGGGAAGGATAACTTGCCAAAGTTAATCCTTCAGTGGGTTCAAATATAGTACTTATTGGTACCATCCAGAGAGGTGTTAATACCAACGGGAGTTGTCAAACTCCAATAGATCTATCAACTATATTCGCGTTCGCGTGGGTAAAATATCCCAAACGATTAGATTCATGAATTTTAGTTATGTAGTGGTGGCAGATAGTTTACTCGTGCAACAACCAAAGAAAAAGACTTGTATTCGGTTTAAAGCATGTATCCCCCTCACAGGTTGTAAAACNACTATATTCGCGTTCGCGTGGGTAAAATATCCCAAACGATTAGATTCATGAATTTTAGTTATGTAGTGGTGGCAGATAGTTTACTCGTGCAACAACCAAAGAAAAAGACTTGTATTCGGTTTAAAGCATGTATCCCCCTCACAGGTTGTAAAACATTTAAAAGTGAGGCTATGAAAACTCACATGGGTCTTAAGGTAAGTAAAGTAGAGGTTTAGACAACTCACTCACGTATCCTGGGGGTAGTGTAGGTGTGTGTATGTCAAGTCTTAGTCTAGGTTTTCTTAACTAACCACTCTTAGGGTTTTTATATATAACATAACACCGTTCAGGCCATCGTAATTCAGAAGTATATGACTCCTCACATGAAGCTCCCTACTATCGTATTATGTTATCAACATAATACCGTTCGGGCCATCATAATTCAGAAGTTAATACTCCTCACACGAAGCTCCCTACTATTGAGTTATATTGTTATTAGGGTTTAGTTATAATATAACACCGTTCGGGCCATCATAACTCAGAAGTATATGCAATAATCGTTTGAGGAGCCAGGGCACTTTAAATTGTAAACACAGCAAACTCGTCAAAACGAAATATCCACATAGTACTCCTCGTATAAAGCTCCCTAGTATTGTGTTATATTTCTAACTCAAAATAGGTTTTATACTTATGAAAATATTCCGTTTATAACCTTCAAGTTTATAAATTTACGTTTTCTACCCTAAACTTATAAACTTATAACAATTAAGCATATAACTTTCTAACTTTTGCACATTTAGTCCCTATACTTATATATTTTAGAGAAATGACAGAAAGTCCTTAGACCAATCCTCTCTTTGAATTCGAATCTGAATACACGTTAATTTCTGATAATCCAATCTTTGATATTCAGAACGAGGATAGTAATGAGTCTGTAATGGAACAAGGGTTCACAGATTTGCATCATGTGAATAACTCTCTTCACGAGGAGTTCTCCAGTGAACTCACTCACATTAATCCTCTTCCTCCAGGAATTGAGAATTCAATCAATGGAGTATTTGAGCAAAATGATCTACATCATTTGTTACCCGAGATTGAATCATTTACTTTTGAGGNGGGAAGGATAACTTGCCAAAGTTAATCCTTTAGTGGGTTCAAATATATTACTTATTGGTACCGTCCAGAGAGGTGTTAATACCAACGGGAGTTGTCAAACTCCAATAGATCTATCAACTATATTCGCGTTCGCGTGGGTAAAATATCCCAAACGATTAGATTCATGAATTTTAGTTATGTAGTGGTGGCAGATAGTTTACTCGTGCAACAACCAAAGAAAAAGACTTGTATTCGGTTTAAAGCATGTAACCCCCTCACAGGTTGTAAAACATTTAAAAGTGAGGCTATGAAAACTCACCTGGGTCTTAAGGTAAGTAAAGTATAGGTTTAGACAACTCACTCACGTCTCCTGGGGGTAGTGTAGGTGTGTATATGTCAAGTCTTAGTCTAGGTTTTCTTAACTAACCACTCTTAGGGTTTTTATATATAACATAACACCGTTCGGGCCATCGTAATTCAGAAGTATATGACTCCTCACATGAAGCTCCCTACAACCGTATTATGTTATCAACATAATACCGTTCGGGCCATCATAATTCAGAAGTTAATACTCCTCACACGAAGCTCCCTACTATTGAGTTATATTGTTATTAGGGTTTAGTTATAATATAACACCGTTCGGGCCATCATAACTCAGAAGTATATGCAATAATCGTTTGAGGAGCCAGGGCACTTTAAATTGTAAACCCAGCAAACTCGTCAAAACGAAATATCCACATAGTACTCCTCATATAAAGCTCCCTAGTATTGTGTTATATTTCTAACTCAAAATAGGTTTTATACTTATGAAAATATTCCGTTTATAACCTTCAAGTTTATAAATTTACGTTTACTACCCTAAACTTATAAACTTATAACAATTAAGCATATAACTTTCTAACTTTTGCACATTTAGTCCCTATACTTATATATTTTAGATAAATGACAGAAATGGTTCTTAGACCAATCCTCTCTTTGAATTCGAATCTGAATACACGTTAATTTCTGATAATCCAATCTTTGATATTCAGAACGAGGATAGTAATGAGTCTGTAATGGAACAAAGGTTCACAGATTTGCATCATGTGAATAACTCTCTTCACGAGGAGTTCTCCAGTGAACTCACTCACATTAATCCTCTTCCTCCAGGAATTGAGAATTCAATCAATGGAGTATTTGAGCAAAATGATCTACATCATTTGTTACCCGAGATTGAATCATTTACTTTTGAGGATTTTACCATGGTTGATATCTCCAACTCATTCCTCTCCGAGGATAAAATCTTCAAACCCGGTGTAATACCTAAAATTTTCATCTTGAGATAATTACCAAAATACCCTTGGATTTCAAAAATTTAATAAAACTATATAATTAAAATAATAACTATATAACTTAAATAAAAATTATATAAAAGCACCAAATGAATTCTAAAATTTAAACAAGAGCCCAAATATGATCCAAGATAATTAAATTGGTCCAATGAAAATTTCAAAAGCCCAAATACACAATTCTATTCCACGCTTATTATTATTATTTTTTTTGTTAGCCATAACATTTAAATAATTGTACAAAATATAAAAAGAAAGAGGATAATGACTACACATTTTTGGAAAGCAAGTAAATCTGGGATTTCGATAGCCCCAAATCACTCTCAAATCAGCCAATTTAAACGCCAATTTATTTGTCCTAAAACTTTTATACCGGTTTACATTTAAAAAAAGAAAAACATAAAAACCTAAAAAGCTCCTAATTCCATACGGCCTACACAAGAACTCCTGGAGGTGATACAGATTTTTCGTGGCCTCCTCAAGGTCCAAAAATCATAACAAAAATAGGAAATCGATTTGTGGAGGCTTGTTTTGATCACTTGTCAAATGATTTCAAAAACTAAGGTAAAAATTTGAATTCAATCATACAATCCCTATAAAATTCGTTTATCATTTTTCTCATGTCCCTCACATCCTCCATTGTCTGTGAAAACGGATTACAAGGTCGTGGGACTCATTGTGTGCTTGTGGGGATTTTCTTGATATTGTTTTGGCTCGCTAGAAGGGTTAAATTCGTGGCCACTGTTCCACTCGTTCTATATTCAACCTGGTAATCTTCCCACGTCTCCTACATCATATGAAACCCAAATAAAATTATAAAAATGATCCATGCATCTTCTATCAATCATTTGCGAATTAAAACCCTAAAAATGCATGAAAGCCCTAAGTATATCGAATTTAATTTTTGGGACTTGTACAATAATTTTTATGGACTCTATATATTGTATTTGACATTAGAAAAATACTGGAAATGATTGTGGAAGCATGGAACATGATTTGTGGATTTATGTTTAAATCGCTAATAATTATTTAAATAAAATGGTAATAATTCGAATATTGCATGAACGAATTTTGGGTGATGATTTGCTATTTTTCTGGTGTTCTATGATGTATATTCAATGTATAAAAATTATTTTTTGAATTTTTTTATGGCTTAATGGTGTTTTGTGAATTATTTTATTTTCGGATTTTAAGAGAAATAAAGAAATAAATGAAACATGAATCGAATGGTACTAGGGTTAGGGCTTGGAACATGTTATGATGCAGTTAATTATTGTTTAAGGTTGTTGGAATTATTGGTGTAATGATTGTATTTTAATTTTAGGGTTTTGGGTATTGTTTTATAGTTAACGAATTAAATA
>LBNU01001435.1:64652-84052 GCA_014162995.1 Artemisia annua
AAAAAAAAAAAAAAAAAAGTAAAAAAAAAAGAGCTATAGGTGAAAAAGTGAATACAATTTTTTTTCTTAACATTGTGTTAAAGTATATGCATAATAAATGTAGAAGTGAAGAAACAAAATTATCACTTTATAAAAATACAAAAAATTGTATGAATAAATTAAAAAAAAAAATCTTCTAAACGTTGCGTTAAATTATATGTATAACAAGTGTAAAAGAGAAGAAACAAAATTATTACATTAAAGTATATGTATAATAAATGTAAAAGTGACCATATTGCGTACATTGGTTTAGGAAAAAAAATAATAAAAAAAATAAAATAAAAAAAATGAATACTGAAAGTGAAAGTCAACGCAAACGAATTACTGTAACTTTTCTAAGTGAAAAAAAAGCCGATGGATGACCAGTGAAAGTAAACGCAAGCCACAGGGACCATTACTGTAACTTTTCAAAGTTGGTAACCTGGTAGTCTGCTAGTTCCCAGTCATGTGTTGAGATGAATATATATCTAATATTTGTCATAGTTACAACGAACCAATCTTAACTATCCATTTTTCATCAAAATTAATAAAAAACTATCTTTCACTTTTTTTTAAAACAAACATATCTTACAAACGGTAAATCTACAAGTTACGAAAAATACACTATCGCGACGAGAATTAAATTATCTTTCTATAGATATGCACTTCTATATGCTTTCGACAATTTTTTTTCCTCCCAAATTTTCGACAAGAAAATCACATGTGATTTTTCTGAATTACCTGTGATTTTTTTAGGCGGAAATTTTGAAAAAAGAAATTAGTCGAAAGTATACAGAAGTGCATATCTACTGAAAGATAATTTAATTCTCGTCGCGATGGTATGATTTTTTTCGCGTAACGATTAACGGTTTGCGAGATATTTATTTTTTTTAAAAAAAATTGTGATTTTTTTTAATAAAAAAATGATTGACCATGAATTGTCAATTGATTCTATGGCAAATATAAGATCTATAGTGATCTTGTGTCTCCCAGTCATATTGCGTATTTTATTCACAATTTGAAAGTATTTTGCGTATACTGGTAATTTGCAAAGTTCGTTGCATAGATCGTCTGTTTTGAATAAATATGTTGCGTATCTTTAATTTTCTCTTTTTATTTTATGTTTATTGCATATTTTACAACCTCTAATATACGACGATAAATATTTGAGTGTAAATTAACCAAACGATACTTCAATCTAACTCGTCTTATTACTGTAGTATCTATATTACATATAAAGAGAAAATGGTCAAACTTTGAAAAGTGAAATCTTGAAAGTAAAGGGCGAGAGAAAATGAATTGTGTAATTAATACTCTTATTAAAACACCCCATAACTTAAAAGTACAATAATTTATTCACATTGTACAACCAATTAAAAGCATATATATCAAATAAAAAACAATCAATTAAAACACCCCTTATTAACAAGTACAATAAAATATTCACAATATACAATTTAAACAAACTACAACATAATATAAAATATAAAATAATTAAACACATTAATTAATATTATTTTTAAAACACCCTAAAATGAAAAGTATATGTTATTATAAACATTATATAAATTAATAAAACACACAAAACTTTATACAAGCTAACAAGTTGATGCTGCATATAGTTTTGAAAACTGGACCGTACCAACGGGTTCAACTAGGAAAAACATATAGTTTTGAATACAAGGACTAATACACGACGGGTTCAGTTATTAAAAGCATGACTCGGTTTAAATTGATCCGTTTTTCGACCAGAACGGTTCAACCGGGTTTCAAAACATTATGTTTAATCTCCAAATCTTTAAACTTTTATTAGAGGTGGCAAAACAGGCGGGCACGGGCACGGGCTAAAATGGCACAGGTTAAAACGGGCACGGGTTAAACGGACAAATTATAAATCGGGCCAAACGGGCACGGGCTAAAACGAGCAAATTATAATTCAACTATTAAAAACATTCCGAACAGTCCTAAAAAGCCCTTTAATTCATCTTGTAAAAAAAATTCAGCATCTAAGTCTTAACTATATTTAATTATTTTTTCTGAAAAAAAAAAGATAAAATCTGACTGCAAATTTGAGAAAATCTGTTGGGACAAATGAAAAAAAATGCAACTAATTAAATATATCTATCAATTAATTAGATTATTAAATAATTATGCATAAAATAGTTAATAAATGAGATAAATTAAAATTAAAATAGTTGGAATGTTTTATAGTTACCAGTGACAAGTGAATTGGCCGGAAAAAAAATGAGAGTAATTGCTTGGATGTTGAATTGTGTGATTCGAAAGTGTCCGGTTATATTAACACTATGTGCCCATTAGCCCATCTAATAATATCTGTTTTTATCTTTTGCTCGTAAGAGCCCATCAAATAAATGCAAGGGGGCAAAAAACGCCCCAAACTTTTAAAAAAGTGTCAAAAATCGCCCAAATATTACAAATTGGGCAAGATTTGCCACCCCTAACTTTTATTATTTTTCATTTATAACCCATAAACTTTCTTTTATCACTAAACGATCTGTCGCTATAAAATCCCGTTGCTATGCACGGGTACTCGTCTATAACTAATATATGTAAAGCTTACCATTTCATAAACATTGTTAGATTCAATTACTTGTCCAAATATATAAACATAAACATGGCAACTCAAAATAAATATTAATCGATGAATAAAATGAAAATAACTAAAATAGTGAAGTACAGAATATTTCATCTTTTCTACCGCGACTCGTCTTTCTCATACTTCATTGTTTTGTCTTCCAAAGAAAGATTAAAACCTTCTTTGAATACGTCTTATATAAACATTATTTATTTATGTTTTACCATCATTACTTATGTTTACGTTATCGCTATAATGGTTTTGTTCCTAACATTCAAGTAGCTTATAAACGAATACTGAAAGTGAAAGTCAATGCAAACGAATTACTGTAACTTTTGTAAGTGAAAAAAAAGTCGATGGATGACCAGTGAAAGTAAACGCAAGCCACAGGGACCATTACTGTAACTTTCCAAAGTTGGTAACCTGGTAGTCTGCTAGTTCCCAGTCATGTGTTGAGATCAATATATATCCAATATTTGTCATAGTTACAACGAACCAATCTTAACTATCCATTTTTTTATCAAAATTAATAAAAAACTATCTTTCACTTTTTTTTTAAACAAACATATCTTGCAAACGGTAAATTTACAAGCTACGAAAAATACACTATCGCGACGAGAATTAAGTTATCTTTGTATAGATATGCACTTCTATATACTTTCGACGATTTTTTTTCCTCCCAAATTTTCGACGAGAAAATCACATGTGATTCATTTAAAAATCACATGTGATTTTTCTGAATTACCTGTGATTTTTTTAGGCGGAAATTTTGAAAAAAGAAATTAGTCAAAAGTATACAGAAGTGCATATCTATTGAAAGATAATTTAATCCTCGTCGCGATGGTATGATTTTTTTCGCGTAACGATTAACGGTTTGCGAGATATTTATTTTTTTTTAAAAAACAAATTGTGATTTTTTTTTTTTTTTAATAAATAAATGATTGACCATGAATTGTCAATTGATTCTATGGCAAATATAAGATCTATAGTGATCTTGTGTCTCCCAGTCATATTGCGTATTTTATTCACAATTTGAAAGTATTTTGCGTATACTGGTAATTTGCAAAGTTCGTTGCATAGATCGTCTGTTTTGAATAAATATGTTGCGTATCTTTAATTTTCACATTTTATTTTATGTTTATTGCATATTTTACAACCTCTAATATACGATGATAAATATTTGAGTGTAAATTAACCAAACGATACTTCAATCTAACTCGTCTTGTTACTGTAGTTAGGGATGGCAATGGGCGAGGAAAAACCCACAACCCGCGGGTACCCACCATAAATGGGTGGGTAAACACGTCAATTTTCACCCACGGGTAGGTCGTGGGTGAAAATCTGTACCCATCAGTGTGTGGCGGGTGGGTGACGGGTGAGGCATACCCATCGCGGGTAAAACCCATGACACCCCTTTAAAATACCCATGGGTATACCCGTCAAAATACCCGTGGTTGTACCCATAAACCCATGTTAAAATTTATTATACTAATAAAATATTTATGATATTACAGGTATACATTTAATAGTTTCCACCAAGTTTCAAGAAAACACATTAACTTAAAAGTTTGTTTGAGTTTCAAGACTAAAAAGACAATATGAAAGATCAAATANCCCATGGGTATACCCGTCAAAATACCCGTGGTTGTACCCATAAACCCATGTTAAAATTTATTATACTAATAAAATATTTATGATATTACAGGTATACATTTAATAGTTTCCACCAAGTTTCAAGAAAACACATTAACTTAAAAGTTTGTTTGAGTTTCAAGACTAAAAAGACAATATGAAAGATCAAATAATCAAAGTTGTATTTTGCAAATTGATTGGTGTCTTATTACGCAGTTTCATCATTAGTTTTCATATCATCGTTTTGTAATTTTGTTGCATAACACTAACCCATGGGTTTACACATGGGCAACAAATACCCGCGGGTAAGGGCATGGGTAGAAAATTGTACCCATTGGTGGGTGACGGGTGAGAAAAAAAATACGTGGGCGGGTGACGGGTTAGAGGTACCCGTGCCCATTACCCACGGGTGCCATCCATGTAGTATAACTAATATATGTAAAGCTTACCATTTCATAAACATTGTTAGATTCAATTACTTGTCCAAATATATAAACATAAACATGGCAACTCAAAATAAATATTAATTGATGAAAGATTAAAACCTTCTTTGAATACGTCTTATATAAACATTATTTATTTATGTTTTACCATCATTACTTATGTTTACGTTATCGTTATAATGGTTTTGTTCCTAACATTCAAGTAGCTTTTCTTTACCTTTCAACTTAACATGAGGCAATTCCGTTTTATTTTGTTTTTTTCATGACAATAAACAAAAATCAAGGTCAAACTTTGTCTAAGGCGAGACTATATTTGGAACGGTGAGGAATTTTTTATTTTATTTTATTTTATTTTTTAACATGGACAACTATATGTGGATGTTTCAAAATTAAAAAGGAAAAAGGGTTTAAAGTGTTATATTGTTACAAAGATGGCAACTACACAATTACACAACAACGTTGTCCAAAATTATTCTCCTTTCCACAATAACCTTTTTTTTTTGAACGGCCCTTTCCACAATAACATATGTGTAGTTTTCTTACGGTTTCTAAAAAACATCAATTTATTGTCCGTTTTATATTTTTAATATGATCGTTTCAAGTGTTTTACTCTATCTATTTTATAAACGTCTTTTAATAATTTGACTGTTTGCATTTTTGCAAGCCATGGTTGTTATTTTTTTAACATTGCTATCAAGTAATGGGAACCGATAGTACAATATACTATCCAAGTTTGCATTTTGTTTATTTTTCGGTATGCAATAAAATGCCGAAATTTTATCTTATATGCAGTTAACATCGCACTAAATGAATTAGAATCACAAAGTTTGTTGCAATTTACATTGTTAATATATTATAAAACCATTTATACTATCTTTTCTTACAAACAATTTCTTAAAACTAGCCGGCCATCGGCCGGGCCTGGAAGGTAGTATGTTTTATATTTTCTCCTTACGTCTTATATAAAAAGCGCATAAGTAAGAATAATCGTATTTTCAAGTCCAGTTTATCGTTATATTTTCTGCGCTGTCTAACATTTTGTTTAAACAAGCACGATATATTTTATTCAACCACTTGCTTAATATTTGTTAATCACCTTATTCGACATGACTAATGTATTATAGTAAATGTGAAAATAAAAGTAATTGGGTTGACTGATAAAAATAGACTCCGGTTACCGACATATTTGAAACATGACCCCTGAGGCCCTGAGTAAAATAGACGAAAACTCTCGGAGCAACTTTCAACACACAAAAAGGTAAAGGCCCCATGTCCTTAATTCCCCATAAATAAAATAATCATTCGGAAAGTGCAATTTGTTTTTGTATTTATGTTATAGTTGCGATAATATATATGTTTATCAACCAAATTTGAAATTAATAGAAGACTCAATAATTCCCACCCCTATAAAAACATTGCGCTTTCTTTAGAAATTGTCTTATAGACAATCCTATACTACCAATAGGCAATAGCATGTCTATGGACATGTAGACGAGTCATGATCTAAGACCTATTAGTAAAGATTTGGTCATTTAGGAAATTCTGATCGTAGTTATTAATCCGTTATCACTTTCGTGGGTTTGTATAATATTTTAGCTATATAATCATATTTCACATGACATGCTATCTTGCTAAGTGCTAACAATCACACTATTAATAAAGTTTATACGGGGAGTATATAATATGACTCATAATGGAACTGCATTATCCATACAGGAAGAGACATGCTCTCCATAACAAAGGAACAAGGTACGTACACCTAACTCCGTTAAAAAGTCATATGGAACAATACCAAAGTTTATGGTAATGTTGAATACATTCATACAAATAAAACAAGATTCAAGTGGATCAAATCAATAAAAGTGATACTAGAACAAAAACGTATTAAAAAACGACTCAATCTTAAACATCAATGACAACAACTATAAGGGACAAGGTGACAAACACAACAAATCTAAAACAAAAGTGAGACACAAATAGGAATCTGGATAACACCAAACCATTAATGCAAAGACCAACAACATGCCGACGATATACCTTTTCTCACAAATTTACCACCACAAAATCAAATATCACAGTACAAAGTACATGATTGCCTCTTTATGAATGACGACCTACTACACTCACCAAATTAAATCATATCTTCCGGTACGGGTAATGTTCAAGTCGGGTCGGCAAAATGAAACTTCTTAGATAAGTTTAAGTTTTAGACGCAACGAGCGTGGAAGCCCGCGCGTTGCGGCGGGTGAGTTTGTATTGTCGTTTTATATTTTGTTAGATTTGAAATGTATCGGGTAAATGGTTCTTTATTTTATTTTATTTTTTTTATTTTTATTTATATATATATATTTTTTTGTGTTATTTATTTGTATATGATAAAGTAGTCACAATCTTACAAAAGAACATTGACCAAATATTTTTTTCAATGACCATACTATTGTTTAGCTATTTTATTTTTTTACCTATTTTCAGATGAAAATTTGTATTGGTTTTTGATGAATAATTGTTTGTTTTGTTATGGCAGGAAAATATGCTCATGAAAACATGTGGTTTCAACATGGTCGATATGTGTGTAATAGTGTGTTCATGAACACTTGAAGTGATCATGGTGAGAATGGCTTGCTTCTTTACCAGTACAATAGTCAATGGCATTTTAGGCCTTCCTGTAGGATTTTAGCTTCCACAAAAAATATTGTAAGTACAAAAATGATGCAAAAGATTATAGTAGCTACATTTAAATTTCTGAAAGCCTAAGTCCATATAGTGGTTACAGGTCAAGTTTTATTGGTGTTGTTTAAGGGAACCACCAAATTGTTTTAGGTAAACGGTTACAATTGTTGATAATTGTCTAAACTTTAATCTTGATTTTTGTATTTAACGATCTGGTCGAAACTCGTTGTACACTTGCATATAACACTAAAACGCACTTGTACAAAGGGTATGCAGTTCCATAACAAATTGACATCACGATAGTAAAGAAATCAACAGCTTGGCATCTGCTGTTTTTAGCATATACCACTTGAGGATAAAGAAACCGAAACACCTCTTAAAAGTAGAAAATTTATTAACTTCCAATTACATTTATACGGATAACTGATAAGGGACGGAAAACACTATAACATCTTACAAAATAAATCGGGCGTCTCTAAAACCCGCCAGAAATAGTTACATATCGTTTCCTTAACTACGAAATTTTGTTCTATTAAATAATTTTACCAGCGTTTTCTAAAACATATAGTCCCAATTTGGCCTGAAATCTGAAACATAGAGCGTATATCTCCCAATTTCGCAGATCTGATTGTAGTGCGCGGGGAGTAGTACTCTTCAGCTCTTTCAAGGTCGCCTTTGGGTCTGTCAAAAAGAACACAAATGAGTTATAACTTTCCTTAGTTCTAAAATGAATTTTTTCACCTCAAGAAGCCAAAATGAATTTCTCGTCAGATCTATAATATAAACATTTTGTAGAAAAGGGCGTAGTTTCTAAGAGGCAATGGGTAAAGACATTCATTCTTTTTGTATCTCCTTCAAAGTTGAATGTTTTCCTGTTGAACTATACCCAAAACATTAAACTTGTAAAAGGATAAATGTCAATGACATATTAGTTAGCCACTGATATTCATTTCAAGACTACAGAGTTTTAAAATTATGACAATGAAAAAACACCATATAGAAGATTATAAGTTTACTTCTGAAATATGCACAACCATAATGAAACCAACCACAATTCTAAGACGACAAAAGAGGCAGATCACAAAATAACAAAAGGAAGAGACATAGAGCAAAGCCCCACACATGTGGTTGGGTGATTTTTTTTTCTCGCATATTGAAAACATGCCTAACAGGCTGAGGTTTCATCACAGCTACAAGCAGTGAAGACAAAACCCTTTTTACTCATTAAAGATCGTGGATATTAACCTTTTCGTATGTATTTCAAGAATTGTCACTCTACTGTCACAATTAGGAAGCAAGATCTAGAAAAGGGGTACTTCATGGTAGTCATAGTATCAGAAAAACAAACCTGCAGATCAGTGACTTTATGGCAAAAGGTTCAAGGTGTATGGACAACACTTTCATAGCCCTGGACTGCAGCGTCAAATGAGGGTGTCAAAGGATACCAAATGGAGGGCATAAGAAGCAAACCTGGACTTTGAAGATTCTCATTAATGAAGTTTCTCGTTTATTGTGAAAATTACATACTTATGAAGATTGTCATTTAATTCGTGTGAGGTTTTCCTATAGTTATTGCCACGTGTTTCACACGTCCACAATTCATATGAAGACCATACGAATTAAATGAAGATACTTGAATAATGTCAACGATAGGTAAGTCAATAAAGTGTAAGACTTTCTGGTACCTGGGCTGGTTCATTCTCTTCACTGGTTATGCCTACATTGCTTTGTAGATCAGTATCTTCAGATCCACTTCCACTCGTTTCAGACCAACTTTCCTACCTTCTCAAACAGCAACAACCTCGCCTTGTTGAGGTTTTGATTATGATGTTTTTGGCAGCAATATACCATCTGTAGTCAAGAATATTTAACGGGCAAAGGTAAGATTATGTCATATGAAAAATCACAGATAGTACTATTTTTAACGTATACGTACATATCTTCACCTTCGCGAACAACAGTTGCAACCCCTTTCCTTTCTTCTTCAGTCATCATTTTCAATTAAAGCATGGGGCTTCAAGATCTTTGAATATGTAGAATGCTTGTGAAAGGTTGCCCTTTTCTGCACTCGATTCCATAGTCTCACACCAACAACAAACTGTTGACCATTGTGGCTAACCTATCAAGCTTAGGGGCCGCATTTGCAGGCACGGCTGCTGTTTCAGCTGTATATGTCATCACATGGGCAAGTACCATTATTAATCGAGATTGCTAAATGGAATATGAACTCGAGTTTATGGGTTAACAAAATCAATAAACTTACACTAATAAGCTCATAAGGTGTAAAAAGTAAGGTTATTGATCTTCCAAATCTCAATAAGCGTATAAACCCATCCCCTAAAGTAGTAGGTTACTGAATGAGTTTGTGTACACCATTTTCCATCGCACTAACTCCAATAAAGTTCATCTAAATGAAAATACGGGTATTCAAATGATATAAAGTCTACCTTTTTTTGCCTAAACATGTATAAACAAATATCAAACATTTAAACAAATATCAAAAAACTATATGATGCAGTTTCCAAAAGAGACTTCCTCAAAGGTGCAAATCCATTAATGTAGACAAAACTTTTCCCTTGTTCATTATACACCTAAATTGATTGGCTAAGCTATTTCGATTAAATCACAACAAAAATTGAAAACATTAAAAACAACAACCTAAAACTAACTCGATTTTGCTCGAGTTGTTACTGACTTACTATGTGTTACCTTGCTATATCCATGCCAAACTTAAGAGCAATTACTGGCTTCAGTGCTCCTCTCCTCTGCAAAAATAGACGAAGATCACCCTGCAAATATCAGAATCGATTATATGAAACGGAGAGTAAGACTATATATTTGGTCAAACTGGGCAGGTAAGTCTGTATTTAAGTTTTTAGAGAATCTAATGATGCTAAAGAACAGTACTTGGGCACAAAAGTAAGCCCATGGATACCAAGATCTAAACTAATTAAGTATAAAAGTTTTAGAATCATATATCAGAGCCATGAAAAATGGCGTAAAAAATCGACCTTGTATAATACAGATGTAAACCTTATCACATAAATTTTATTTTATTACAACAAACTAACGTAATGTTTTGAAACTTATTGTTTGAGATGTGCAAACTTCTTATAACATGTAATCATAATATAACAAATTTATATTACGTTAGTTTGTTGAGGTCTGTTTGACTACATGTAATCATAATATATTACATGTAATCATAATATAATATTATGATTACATGTAATCATAATCAAACTTCTTATTTTTCGAAAGTATCCGTGTATATAACTCAGCAGCTCTTGAGGTCTGTTTGACCTCAATTTTTTTTGTCTCCGTCGGCCCACACGTGCTGCTTGAAGAAAACCTGAGCACGATTGTTTCCCCCATATGCCATCTTCTTTAGTTTACCTAGTGTACATGAATCAATGGTAAATAGGTGTTTTTAGTTTTACACTTTTATCGCACTGTAACAAATAAAGAGATATTTATAGCTCATATTTCACCCCTAAATGATCATTTACTTATAAGCAAGGTCACTTTCTCAATACGTTATGAACTCAATATCACAACTGTAAGTGCGCTAAAAATTTTGAAGTTGCGATTCAAAACACACCTCTTAAATTGAAACAACCACTTCCAACAGAGTCTAATATGTTTGCACTACAATAACAGTTAAATATGAAGCTTAAATAGACCTTGCGATAGATCAAGACAGATTATTAAAGGCGGGAGTTCGTTTCGAGTATCATGCCATACCTTTAGAAATTTAGGAACTCCAGGTTGTTTCATTTAAAATATAGATGGATATGTACCTGAGTCCGAATAGAGGCCATTGCCACCTATGTCTTTAATATCCAAACCTGCATAAATGACCAATTAGGCATCAAAACCCAATAAAATCTCCTACCTATGTGTTGTATCTTTGAAATAAAAAATGATCATTTATTTGGCTTCGAAACTGGAAAAGTAAAAAACATTAATAAAACCTCTAAAATCCATTGCTTGCCGTATCATTTTCCATGAGAAGAGGAAGGTTGTAATGTTCATGTGCGATCATGGTGGGCCAAAAGTTTGACCAATTGTCTATTTAAACATAAAAATAGCCTAAGTTAGGTTTACTCTCTGATATAAATCAGTGCCAAAAGCTTAAACTTTGCTAGACTCATGTGCAACGGACACTTTAGATGAAACCAATCAACAAATGGACCAAAGAAGTTTGATACAACTGTTGCCTTTCAAGTTTCGTACTAAACATTTGGTTTGCAGTCAAGTTAATTATTGTTACATACCCAGAAACAACCCAAGTTGATGTGTTTAATCTCTAATCTTAACCTACTCTTATCAACTGAACAATGATACACAGATTCAACTTGCTCTTACTGTCACTCCCATCATCCAAACACCACCTTAGTCCCACTTATCAGCAGTTTGAAATTAGAGATAAGCAACTGGCTTGTGGCTTATATTGATGACTTTAAGCTGAGCTTTAACGAAATGTTACATAACCTAAGGTAAAACAATACCACTAACTCATATGCACTTGCTATTTAATTTGGTTCTTATTTTAGGTCCAAAACTCCAAATCCTTATGTTAATTTATTGAAATCATGTATTTTGATTAAACAATAAGACCAACAACTTTAGTTAAACATATGCAAAAAAAATTAAAGAAACCCAAATGCAATCAAACAAACAATTGAACACAAAAGCTAAATTCATTTCATTAAAAGCTTAATAAGTACCAAACACTTTAACTTAAGATCCAACTAAAAAGGCCTAATAACTACTTCTAATAACCTAACATAAACCATTTAACAAACACCAATTACAAATCCATTAAGCTCTCTGACCCCTAATCCTCCTAGCCAACTGCATATCTTTGGGCATGAAGGTAACACGTTTGGCATGAATGGAACACAAATTATTTGTTCTTAAAATGGCACACATTATCAATAATAAAGCTTACTTATTTCGGCATCCGGGTTTTTGATATTGTCATCATCTTCTTCTTCTTCGGAGACTTCTTCCTCAAGTTCGATTTCTTTTTCAACTTCGATCTCTTCGTATTCATTGGAGTTTGATCCGGCGGTCGAAGATCCATCCGGTAAGGTGGAGGATGCAAGCATGGCGGCCGTAATTGATGGTGTGTGTGTGTGAGGGTTTGATTGAGAGCCGATTAGAATGAATGGATGATTTTTTTTAGGATTTATCCAGAAGATGGTGAATGGTTGTGAATGGTATGTGTGGAGAAATATCTAGAATATGGGGAAAACGGAACGGGAACAGTGACGAAAACGGATGAACAGTGGTTCGCACAGTGACTTACGGGGAAAGAGCCAATAGAAAAGCGAATTTTGTAAAACGGGAATTCTCATCTTTAGTATATATATATAATGACGGAAAATTGAGTGTTTTTCTTAAAGGGGCCGGGAAATTATAAGAAGTTTAAATTAGCCGTAAAATCGAAATATAATACGGTCATGCATACTATAGGAGACCATGAAATAAACGATAAAGCTTTGTGAGATAGTTAAAATTGCCGTTTCAAAAATAAATTAAAAATTTTAAAAATTAGAAAGAAAAAAAAAAACCCCGATAAAGCCTAAATTCCCATTAAATTATACTTTTGAAGAATTTGTAACTTCATGATATTGCTTGTAAGTGATAGCTTCTTAAAAGATATACGCAAATAGCGATATTTCATTTAAAACATGATATAAGTTTAACTGCAACATCAAAAGAAACCAATGGAAATGATCGAAAGACCCACATTGAAGAATAAAATGTAAACCTTTAGAATGCTAAACAACTAATAACGTAACTATAGAAGCTAAAAACAATGCACAATTATAATATGGAACACATGTCATACCGCCTATCTTGCCTTTAAAACTGAGAAAACGAAATGTGACCTTTTCACGTTTTTGATATGAGAAATGATACATGGACCTAATCGTGGACCTAATTATGGACCTAAAAATATGTGGCATGATCCTGATGGGTTGTAAAATAAGTGGGTCCCTGTCTGCAGCCATCAGGATAATGCCACGTGTTTTTAGGTCCACATTAGGTCCACGGTTAGGTCCATGTATCATTTCTCTTTTGATATTCAAGCATGCCAAATTTTCTAGGAGGGCCAAATTAGTCATGAAGCAAAACAACTCTTGAAATTTCAAAACTTTACACTAATGGCCAAAATTTTGGGAGTACCTTAGCGCTCCTTAGCCCCTATAAAGATCCGTCCATGATTGGACGTCCTTATTTAAGAAAAAGAAATGAAAAGATGTCCAAGTCTCTCACGAGTCAATAGCGGCATTGGACATATTTTTCTGAGTAACATGAGTTAATAATAACAAGAAATCTATGAAACTATAAATATTGATTTAATTTTGGTTCTAGATCGTTCAAAAGTACGTATTTAATAAAGTTGGTTCTTTTATGCGTAAACCCTCCAATGAAGTTGGGACCCCTTTCCCTATCGGCTTTTAAATTTGTGGCCCCATGCACAACATGTGTAAATTTATCAATCCTTCCACGCTGATATTTTTTGAGTAACAACTAACAAGAGCACACGGTTTGCTCGTTATAGGACTGGCTGGTGCTTTATAACGCGAGCTTTATTGCTTCACTTCACACCTCATCCCAAGTTATGAGGCATTGCACAATTTTTTTTGCGTTATATTGGGTTAAGTATGAGCTAGGAGGTATCCATAACTTGAGTGACGAATAAAAGATGTTTTTGGGTTAACTTATTGTTTCTAACTTATAAGAGAAAAGTGGAAAGTGACAACACTTTTTAAAAAACACCGTCCTATAAGTGTTCTTTGTAGAAAACTTATGTTGATTCTCTTGTTTCAGATTTGAACTCGCAAGTAATTGACTGATGATGAAATTGCAATGAAAATGATAAAAACTTATGTAGATGCTCTAACTCAATTATTTTTAGGTTTTTGCTCATCTTTGATTTACTTAATTGTTTTATCTTTTATGTGAGAATTAACAAGGAATGGTAAATAACACAATGACACATTATTCTAAAAATCAGTAGAGAAAACCTACTAAGAAAAATGGAACAGGTGAGTCTTAAGCGTACATTGCATTAGCTAGCCTTCGCTTTCGCTATATCATTGTACTTTTTAAACCAGACAACTATAAGTCAAATTTTTAGTGAAGAAAATTTTGAAACTTAAAGAAGGCTTATATGTTTGTTTAATTTATGAAAAAGGTAAAAATAAAACTAAAGTAAAATTAATGCGTATCGTGTAAAAAGCACAAAAGTTATAAAGTAAATGGCACCATTCAAATGTAAGCACCCTCCTGAATCAACGAGGTTGATTGAAGGGAGTACTTTTTACTACTCAATGCCTGCAATTTGCAGGCTGGAAATATTATATTTTTGACCCATTATATGTCGATGAAATGCTTGCGTCTGAATTACCACACATTATGACCATAAATCCAAAAGAATGTCATAGTATAGGAATAAAAAGTGCATGTGCTTGTGAACAAACGTACGCACAAAAAGGACCATGCAGACATACTTGTATCCTAAGTGAATGTATATTCTTTTGGGTCATACCTAAGTTCTTCACGGTCATATACCGTGTGCATACAAGAATCAAATACTATATATATTATTAGCGCGTTGAAAACATATATTTTATTGCACTATGATTTGTAAGCTAAGCTATATTAGTTCGTTTCATAGAACAATCAAATATTAGGTGTATCATCAACGTGTTATAACTAGGAGTGACAATTCTCGACACCTCACTAAAACATGGCATGAACACAAAAAAGAAGCGCGTGATATGGCTAATCATATACATTAAACCACTTAGGGTTTGGGATGACCTCCCAACCCATTTGGCTCAAGCACATAATCTAGTCGTGTGGATCGTTTGCAGTTTACACGTGTTTAGAGTGTCCGTTTTTAGGTCCTAACTATATGCTAACTCATATACTTAAACGGGTCATGTTTGAGGTTTGTCCATGTTCGAGCATAGCACCCAAATACTGTCAACATTCGAGTAGTTATATATTAAGTGATTAAGAAGCAACCATCAAATGACAGCTTGACTAATATTATTGAATGGCATGTGCCATTGGTAGACTATCTGAAGCTTATAGACAAAATGAAATGAAGGTTCATGACCCTCTATGTATCAAATCTAATAATGGAAGGATTGATAAATTAAATCCCACGTAACCATGTTCAGCACATGGCAAAACTATAAAAACAATCAATTTTGTTTCCTTCAAACATTGAAATGACACCCACATACTTTACTTAAAGCTTTTCTTTTATTGTGCTAACATCGTTACGTTTTTAATTTTTTTTAACTCGCCATGTGGGTTAAGTTCACACTTCACACCGACACATTGGACCTAGAAGTCAACGTTTGCATCATATGGTCCATTGACTTTTAAGTAACTCAAGTAGATCTCGAAAAATCTAATGCTAATAAAGAAACTAAGATATTAAAAGATAGAATCTAGCTAGTAACTAATTAAATTTGCGTACGTATTGGAATAAAAGAACCATATTTGCTACTTAGGGATTGAAAATGTATTTTGAGGATTTACAAAAATCAAGCGTCTCCATTTTGAAGTTCTGAGTATATCAAGTTTTACTTTGAGGATGTACGGAGGGAACAAATTTAGTGGGGGCCGGGAAGAGTCGTGGCTTTTCAAAACTTTTAGCTACAAATACATTTTTAACATTTATATTGTGTAGTCGTAGGCAATCTTAGTACAAATGTTCAATGGAAATGTAAGTTGGCCGCTTAAAACCAGTGCCGTCTCTGAGTTGACAGAGACTCTGTGCAAAATTTAGTTTAGTAATAAAAAAGGGGTCTAAAATACAAAGTAAATAATTCTCTAAAGAGATAAAATGAGAAACAATCATTTTCAAAGTGCTTTCGCTTTCGCTAGCATTTTCAATGCAATTTTTTAAATCAAATACTTAAATCTCTTTTACAGAACATATATACATATCATAGGCCTCTATAATTTGGAAGCCCTGTGCGACGCCACACTTCATACACCTTCACATACGACTTTGCCTAAAATAAATACATTATATTATGACCACTCCAGTTAAACTTTTCAAGCTCCGTTTGTGATCGTAACAAAAAGATATATAATCAATAGTTAGTCGATAAATTACGCGAAATATCCCACGTTCTCCACCTTTTGGAGAAATAACGCGAAATGTCTTTCTCTACGTCGTTGTCTCGCAACAGGTTTTTGTTTAGGTTGATGGATGCATCACATTTTACTCCCCAACAGGATCGTCATCAGCAACATGATAGTTGGGCCGTTAATATTGAAAAGTAAAGTGAAAACGAACCAATTCGAAATAAATGTAAACTAGAGGGTTCACTAGCATTTGTATGGACATGACATATAACATGTCAACATTAACTCCATGATCACGACGCTAATTTATTTATAGTCAAGTCTTAGTGATTAGTGAAGTATTAAATTGTCATTTGCTAATTTTATCATTTCTACTTCTCGTTCGTTCGCATAACTGGATTTTAAAATGAATCAGACTTCATAGGCGTATTCCAAATTGATCCGCATTTTTTCTTCTTTTAGAGTTTGAAAAAGTTTGTCAATACTTGACGCACTTCTTCACATCGACTACCCATGGTTAACTTTGTCTTGTAAACTTTCTATGAAATTAAAGGTGGCAAAATAGGTGAGTCTGGTCGGGTCACATGTTTAGATGAGTTTTGGTCTATAAACGAGTCTAGGTCTAGATGAGTTCTTTACAAAAATGAGTTTAAACAGGTCCGGGTCTTGATGAATTTTGGTCATTCTAACCTTTTTTTAGTAAAATATAAAAAAAGTGAAAGGAAAAAAAAAATAAAAAATTGACCCGTTAGGTATTATTATATAAGCATATTATATCAAATAAACAACTAGACCCATCTATAATATTTAAAGAGACTCATCTATACACATCTCCCAGTAGATATTTGCCCATCTATACTCATGTTTAACGAATGAGTCTTAAATTGTCACCTCTACGGCTCTACCTGAAATCATAAGTATGGTATAAGTACTACCATGTTAATACATGTTATATCTTTAGGATACAATTAAAAGGTCCAACCTTTTAATCTACGTGATTTACAATAACTTTAGATACTAAGGGCTTGTTTGTTAAAATTATCCATTAAGTTATGTTTAATTAAGAAGTGACTTAATGTAGACACCATCAGTTTTATTATTTAATATTTTCAGTCATCTTTCTCTATTAAGGCTATGTTTGGCAAAAGTAGCTGCGAGCGGTAGCAGTTAGCAGTAGCTGTGAGCTGTGAGCAGTAGCCACAGCTCACTGCTCACCGCTCACAGCTTCATAAAGAAGCCTTGGAAAAATGAGCTTTCCTAAAAAATAGCAAAGCTCACAGCTCTCATGCCAAACGAACACTAAAAATCAAAAAGCTCATCGCTCACCGCTCATCGCCCCAAAAAGCTCCAAAAAGCTTTGCGCCAAACATAGCCTAAGTCACAAACAAACAATTTCATATGACTTAATGTATTCAGTTTTTTTTCTTCTCATATTAAGTTAATTAAGTCGAATTCAAACACCAAATAAGTACTTCTTAAGGAAAGGTTTATAGAATCATTAATTTATTATACTATTAAGTTAATGATTCTATAAACCTTTCCTTAAGAAGTACTTATTTGGTGTTTGAATTCGACTTAATTAACTTAATATGAGAAGAAAAAAAACTGAATACATTAAGTACTTCTTAAGGAAAGGTNNNGTACTTTTGGCATGAGTTTTTGGTAATATAGTTTTCTGCGCGGCGGGTAATTTTGGCATACGTGTTTGATTTATCTTTGAAAGAAACGAAGCATTATCCAAGAAACGTTAAAAGAAAATATAAGACGAAAAATTAATCGAGACGGGCCTTCGTTGATGGACTAAAAAGGAGCCCAAAAATTTTATTATTAAAATATTGACAGCCCATTTGCAGCTAGTTTAATATATATATAATGTCCGGCTACGATACAAGATTAATGGGCTCGGTTCACTATCTGTATTTTCATACTATCAACAGCCCACTACACTCTATTAATGGGCTCGATTCATTATCCCGTATTTTATACTTGTCCAGTTGTCCGTATAGGTTATCTGCACAACTCTTGCATATAAGAGTGCTTTGGGAGTTTGGGGTAGAGTGACAAACAACACATTATTCGTATGTCACCTTATCATCCTCCCAATAAGGCAATAACACACCGATAACTAAAACATCATACATTCATACCTAACAAAAAAACCAATAGCACTTTGTAGGTTCAACAAAATACCCTACCAAAAATACCAACTCACTTACAAAAATACAAATGGCACCAGTTGGTGCAATGGCTAAAATACCAACGGTGGACGAATGGCTTGAGGGACGGTACTGAACAGCGGACGAATATCACGTTATTGGGCGAATGGCGGACGAAAAACCCTCCCACCCCGAGCACTCTAATTTGACATCATGTAGTGACTAAAATAAGATGATTACAAATATAGATATAAGCGTTGAAACTTTTAGAACCAAATGTCTACATAACAATTCAGTAAGCAAACCAAACCTGTACAGAAACTTGTTGCAGTTTAAAGAAATGATTACCTTGTGTTCGACTTTTGCATTTTCTTATTTAGGTCTTTGACTAGTGTTTTGTTTTAGTTGCTACTTCGATGGCTTTTCGTTTGTTTCATGGTTAAAGGCCTGCTGTTTGTTCTGATCCTTCCATGTGATTCGTGAGAGATATTTATTTTTCCTTTGTCTTGCAAGAATTCCATTCAAATGGATATCTTTCTAAAAACCTTTTTAGAGTACGTACCTGTACACGATACATAAAGCACATGTATATTGTCCCAAATTGCAACACCTAACCACGACTCAAGTTTTTAGCATAAAACCTTTGTTGTACAGTCAAAAATTGTTGTTAAAATTTGTATGTGTGATTAACTGAGTTCATTGTGGCATTTAAATTTTAAACTACAGTATAATATATGAACGAGATTATAATCACTT
>LBNU01001436.1:23574-34658 GCA_014162995.1 Artemisia annua
ACCTTTTGCCACTTGGGCCACAATGGTTTTTTTTTTTTTTTAATTTTATTTTATTTTTATTATTTATTTATTTATTTATTTATTTATTTATTTATTTATTTATTTTTTATTTTTTTTTAACCGGTGTCCATTTTCCTACTCATCTACAAAACAATGGCCATCTAATTATTTTATTAACTTCATCTGTTGATACGCTAGTCGGCACATGCTTTTTGGCTAGGATCTATTAGTATGATTGCCAATGTTATTGTGTGTTTTTCAGTGTTTTCTAATATATATTTTGAAAAAAACTTTACAAAGTACAATATCACTGAGCAAATTGAACATGATGGGTTGAACTTGAACAGTTTGGCCAAACTTTCATTACTTGAGCTTAAATCACGTTATGAGCGTTCATTTTTTTGTTATTGGTAAAATGGACGAGGCTCATGTAAACGTTTACTAGCTCCTAACACTACTTAATGTCACAATTAAGTTGCGCATGTGTGTTTGAGAATTCCTAGTATTAAGTTAACTGAGGATATTAGTGTGCAACCTCTAACCTATTCTTTGACTCTTTCTATAGGATGCGTATGCGCAAGTTACTGTTGCGAACCATTATGAGAATTGGGAATGGCTCATTAGCAAGTGACATCTGACCATATTGACGGGCATGAGCTCCATATCTTTGGAGTGCACATTATGATTTGACGGGAAAATCCTTGTCTGATCTTTGATTGGCATGAGCCTCATACCTCAAAGCACACGTTTGATTTGGTGGGAGGACTTTTGAACACGTGTGCTATATGGTTGATATTCAGATGCAATGCCCTTGTCCATTTTTTGCATATTCCAAAATTTACTGAATTTTTTACCTGTTCGGACAAGGGCATTGTCAAGACAGGACACATACATCTTGTGCGACGTTTTCACCCCGTTTGGCCGTATGCATGATATGACGTT
The DNA here is from genome assembly GCA_014162995.1 of Artemisia annua. Taxonomy (NCBI): domain Eukaryota; kingdom Viridiplantae; phylum Streptophyta; class Magnoliopsida; order Asterales; family Asteraceae; genus Artemisia; species Artemisia annua. The sequence goes on from LBNU01001436.1 coordinate 24,517, forward strand.
ATCTATGTCTGTGGATGGTTACTAAACCTCTAAGTGTTAAGATAAACAAGCAAACTAGATGAAGTATTATGTAATATTATCAAAAACAAACTAAGATAGATGTCATTTTTTTTTCTCTCTGGATAACCTTGATTTCTGACCTTTTGGCGAACTAATCCACGGGGTTTAAACTCACCACCAAATAGACCCAAACTGAGTAAGCCCTCTCTTTTCTGGAGGTTGGTGTGGCCACTTCAGGGTTGTTTACACCTAGCAGGAATTGAACTTCAATTTTTGCATATTCCAAAAGCATGATTTTTTTCTATTTTTGGCATTGATCAAGGGGTTACTATCTCATGTTTTCCGTGACAATCATTGTATTTAAATCAACCATTTCTATCTCTTTAAACAAACACACAAAAAAATTACTTATAAAGATACAAATATACAATCATGGCTTCTCCAAACACCCGAAGAGAGACGGACTTAACGAAGTTGTTAGTTCTTTTGTACTCTGTCATTTGCATGATTTTGTTCATTTTTCATACTGACTGTTGTTTGATTTGTAATTTCAGGATGATGAGTGACCGCACCGTGGAGATGATCAATGATAGTGTTAAAGAATTCAACGTGTCGTTCAATGGACCTGCTGACAGTAAACTCTAAAACCTGAATTTAATATTATGTTTCTGGTTAAAGTACTAATGTGAAGTCGTTAATATTACGATGTTAGATCATGTTGTCTTTCTTAAATTTATTTGTGATTTGGTGTTTGATTATGTTGTATTAAACATCAATGTCGGAAAAAATTAAATTATGATGATCTTATTACTAGTTGCTAAAGTTGTTAACTTTTTGTGGATTTAACATTAGTGGTGTCTTACATGGTCTTTGAAAAGTGTTTACTATAACATTACCAATGATCTGTAACAAATGATCACAATCTGTTTTGTCGCAGTTACGACTCATTATCCAAAACTGCACCCGAAGACTAGAAACCATTTATCATTATACGACAAGGTTTAAAAGGGTCTCTCTGTTTGGATTTTTAGCATGTTATTTTTGCATTGTTTGATATGAAAATTAATTATGTTCTTTACTTTCCTTCATCACCAATTATGCTCTTATATTGGTGATAAATTTGACTTTTATGGTCAAATGGAAACATTTTGGATCATAAATGATTTAGATTTGATTTATCTATAAAGGGAATGTTGAGGCTATGCTAGATCGTTATAAAATTTAGTGATAATTATGTTTTCTAATCTTCAAGTTATATATCAAATCATGCTGATTTCGATTTTGAGAATGACTTGTTTGACTGTCGCCGCTAATATGTATATCACATTTCCGATGTTTGTTTGAATAACTATCCTCCGAATTTACAACCTCGGGGATCCAACTTAGAGTAAGCTTTCATTACATTCAAATCATAACATTCTCGGTATCATTTTTAATAATTATTATAGTTTTCCCATACTCATTATATTTTTCCCTTTAATGAGCAAAGTGTGGTACTGAAGAGTTAGATGTGGCACTTTTGACATGTTTACTTATTAGAGGGTCCCTTTACCGCATGTTTTATCTTAAGGGGTCATGCAGTAAAGAACAGACTGATGCGAGCTTTTTATGTGTTTACTTATTAAAGAGTCCATTTCCGGGTATGTTTTATATACCATGGGTCATAAGGTAAAGAATAAGAAGATGTGAGTCCCTTTCTGGTATGTTTATCTTTAACGGGTCATACGGTAAAGAATATGCAGATGCGGCACTTTTAACATGTTTACTTATTAAAGAGTCCCTTTCCGGCATTTTTCATTATTGACAGTTCATTGGGTAAAGAATAGGCAAATGCTACACTTTTAACGTGTTAAATAAATCAAAGTGTCTATTTCCGGTATGTTTTTATCTTTAACGGGTCGTATGGTAAAGAATAGGAAAATATGGCGCTTTTGACGTGTTCACTTATTAAAGGTTCCCTTTCCGATTTGTTTTTATATTTAAAGAATAGGCAAATGTGGCACTTTTGACGTTTTATGTTTTTATCTTTAACGGGTCATACGGTAAAAGATTATCTAAGAAGAAACAAATCCAATTAGTCAAAATGCATAGAAGTTGTCTAAAGTTTTTTTTTTTTTTTTATTTATTTTTATTTTTTTTATTATTATTTTTATTTTTTTTTTCCAAAGATAAACTAACAATCATACTGTATATACCCCACATATATATCTCACACGTGTCAGTGTGTCACAATAGGGACTCGAAACCACAACAACGAGGAACAATCTCACACAACATGGATACCGCTAGGTTACAAGCCCTTTGGTGTGTCATAATGCTAATGCAGCAACCCCCTAACTCGTTTTAATCAAACAATTAAATAGTAACTGTATATAGAAAACTTAAACACCGTTACTTCTTAAATCACATCTACTTTAAACTAATTAGAGCATAACGTTTTCGGTTTTTTTATTTAATTTATATTCAGTTTATTTCCATTTATGACATAAATGCTGTAAAAAATTGGTAGATGTAGAAGTTTTGATCTTTATACATTTGAATGGGCTAGTTTGGGTCATGTTTGATCTCTAATGGGTCGAATAGGTAAAATATCAACTAATATGAAGAAAATCAAACTGTGCAATGAGTACTAGTAATGCTCTTAATAATCAACTTCAAAATTGACGATCTAATGCTATACCATATTCAAAAAATAGTAACACTTGAATGCACAGTAATCAGTTTAACCACTCATCTTTTCACGTTACGCCGCTTTGTATGCACCATTTATCACAGTCTATAATGAATATGCAGGTCTGTACGCAGGAGGTGTGTGGAAGGTAAGGGTTGAGCTTCCAGAGGATTACCCCTACTCCTCTCCATCCATCGGTTTTGTAAACAGAATTTACCATCCAAATATTGACTTTCCGTAAGCATTGTTTTTTATGACGCTGAACTCCTTCATGTCAATTTATTATATTGTTTTTGAAAAGATTTCCCTGAGGCCTGAACTGAAAATCTGACTTTCTGCGAGTTTGAAATATTTTTTAGATCTGGTAGTGTATGCTTGGATGTGCTTAATCAGCGATGGAGCCCGGTTATTGGTAAAATGAATTATTTTGATGCACAATGTCTAATAGTTTTGTTAAACTTACTACTTGCATTTCCATGGGTTTTTACATAAATTTGATAAGAACTCGTTTTCTCTTATTAGACTTGCTCAGTATTTTTGAACACTACCTTCCACAACTTTTGATGCAACCAAATGCTGATGATCCTTTGAATGATGATGCTGCAACTCTCCTGTTGAACGATAAAGAAACTTATGAAGAAACAGTCAAAGGTACTCTATGCTTAAATTTGAACTCATTAATATTACTGTCTTTTATCGTTTTCTTTTTTTATTATAAAATAAAATCAAAATGCATATATATTGAATTTTTAATTCCAACCTACAATTTCATTATAGGGATTGATATAAATCCCAACTTCATAATAAATCGAAGTACAGTATGTTTGACCTGAAATGTAAAAAACCATTTGTATTTGGAATACAGGATTGTTCCCATATTCTTAAACATTAGAAATACCTCAAATTTTTGTACTTGATTACGGTTGTTAATTGTGTTTGTTCTACTTGACTACAATTTTGATTACATGTGGTACAATTTAAAACAAAGGCCGATCAACATAATGTATTTAGTTTTGTTATCTGTAAATATTTTGAAACAATTAAAAGTGCACTAGACAAAGTCTTAAAATCTTGTGGGCTTCTTGCATGGTCATGCCATTGGTGGTTGCACCTTTTGGATCGCAAAGGGTACTGTGAGCAATATGCCAAGCCGGAAGCTGTGGAAGTGGTTACAGATGCGGAGCTGAGTGATGGGAATCCAAGTGATGAGGACCCGAGTGAAGGCGATAATGACTCAGGAGATGAGGCAAAGGTTGTGGATCCTGCTAATCCGTAGCCAAAATGCTAGCTTTTGTACAATGTGATTTCGTTGTTGTACAAAGCCCATCATAAATTTCATCATAAGAAACTGTTTCAATGCTATAAATAAGTCCGCAACCCAAATCCTTGTATAGCTTATGATGCACTAAGTACAAGTCTACATAGCATCATTAGCCCAAAAAATAACTGTAACAGGTTTTTTTGGTTGTTAATATCATGGTTTGAGTTGCCTATGTTTTGTAATTGATACCGTTATTAATTTATGGATTATAATCTTTTTATTATGCATAGCCTCATGTACTATGCAGATAGAAAAATTCAGGAAAGTTCAATAATCTTTTTTATGCTGCCTCAGTGCCTCGTATATTGTATATTTATGTACATATTGCATAAGCCTAATAAAAATCGTTAGAAGAAAGAAAAAATATGTCTAGTACCTCGTACACCACAGTTGTGTTTACATCCATGTCGAGTATATTTGAAAAAAAAAAAAAAAAAAAAAGAAAAAAGAAAAAGAAAAAAGAAGTCAGTATCATAAACAATATGAAAACAATCATAGACCATATGATGCTTTGACCCGTCGTCACTTGCTAATCGTGTTTTCATTTCTTTTTCAATCATACATAACATAATGAAGTTATACTCGGTTACAACTCTAGTTCATTATAAATAAACCGCTTCATGCAGCCATGAACCCACTATATATAGTATCATAATGTATCTATGACCTACAATCTGAAATCTTCTATGTCTTGAAATATTCACATTCTTCCACTTCTTATCCATGGCAAAGTTGTCATCTTGTACCCATAATTCGTTACTCCATCTTTTCAATGCTTGCATTAGGTTGCACCCACAAGCTCTGCCTCATCCTGTTATAACATGATCGCTGGTCATCAAATTAATATCATCTTTGGTGAGTGTAACACCATCCAAAGCCAAAAACTATGGACTAATTTCACGTGTCAACCTAAAACACATATATGTAAAAGTCTCAAATTTCTTATCTCATACCAAAACTAGTGATCTTGTTCATGTATCACCACACATTAAACACTAATTTCCCCTCTCGTGGGTTTGAGGAGTGGAGGTTTTACTGCAGGGGAGGCTGCTCTTAAAGCTGCCTCATGCAAAGTGACCAAGCATGAGAAAGCGTGCATTGATAATCAGCACGAGTTTATACCTTTCGCGTTTGACACTTTTGGTTTTCTAGCACATGATGCTGTAGTCTTCCTCAACAGAGTTCAGCGGGTCATGCATTCTAATGTGATGACCCCTAGATCCATGAATGTAGTTTTTCAGCGGATTAGCTTTGCAATCCAAAAAGGGCTGGCGGCGCAGCTTGTTGCCCGTTTGCCTTCAATTGCTTTATGTTAATTCAATTTAATTTTAATCGTATATTTTAGTAACAACTATACATGTTCTCTTATCGCTACAACTCTACAACATCTGTAAAATCTTTTTGTCATTTATCTTTCCTCGCTCATTTGATTACCTATGTTGGTTGGCGCAATCTTCATTCTCCAGCATGTTCTAGTTGAAATAATAAAATTAATAGCAATAATTAGAAAGTAAAAAATCTTTTTTATATAATAAAACAAAACCCCTAGTGGGTACTTTCGTATTTCGGAAAAAAGAATATTTCCTTATTAGGTAATATTTTAATTATTATTTTTTAATTTAAAATTTTAAAAATTTGTTTTGTTGATATACTACACAAGTAGAAGATAAGTACAAAAAAAAAATATAGATAATATGCAACTAACAACAGGATTAAAATTTTTAAATGATTATCTTTAATAATAAACAAATATAATTAAAAATCATAAATAAAACAAAACAAAGATTAAATTAGTTGTTTTTTAAGAAATAAAAATATATCATTCAACAAAAAATTTAAAAAAAAAAACCCGCGCGTGCGCGGGCATTATAACTAGTAACACTAATAGTAAAAACATATATTAATAAGAATTAAAAAAAAAGAAGCCAAATTACTTAATTAGTTGAAACTAATAACTGCTACTAACAGCTTTTACCGCCAATAATCTGTCTTAACCCATAGTTACATTTTACTACCTTCTATTTTCAATATTTACAAAACGACACCTAAAACTTATAAGCTTCTATAAGAGGTTCACTTCAAACCATTTCTTTCCCTCTCAAATAAAACCAACAAAAAAGTAACAGCATTCAAGAAAAAGAAAAACCCACAAACAAATTTTACTGAAATTTGAAGATACAATCATGGCTTCTCAAAACACACACAAAGAAACTGACTTAAGATCAGTTTTCATATCATTTTGTTCAGACTTTGTTTATACTTTTGTGTTTTGATATGTGATTTCAGGACGATGAGTGGTTACGAAGTGGTGATGATTGGTGACAGTGTTGAATCATTCTATGTGTTTTTCAATGGACCTCCAGATAGTACATTCTTTAAACCCTCAAAATTTTATTACGGAGTAAATTTTATCGTTTGATTATAAATGTGAATATGTTCGTGCTATAATGTGGTGTTTGAATGTGATCAATGTTGAAAAATTCATGTATCATATAGTCACGTTAGTTGCTAAATTTGGTTATTGTTCTTGTTTTTATTTGTTATTTAACATTGTGTTGTTATCATTACTGTGGATCTGTTTTTGAAATTATTTGGAATTTGTGTTTTCTTGAAATTATCTTGATTTAGTTGCTAAAGTTAGTTATTAATCGCTAATATTACATTGTGGGAGTTATTTGACATTGTGTTTTTGCCAATGGTTTTACTAATTTTGATCCGTTTATCTATGAACGGGTCGGTGTTCGTTGTGTTTTTGTATTTAACGGGTCAAATGGGTAAATGTATTAGCTGATGTAATTTTTTTAATGTCTTCATAAATCGTTTTATCTAGAAAAGTTACTTATTGTAACTATACATCTTTTCGTAAATTTAGTTCCCGGTTAATTCTTTTAATAAACTGACATTGATCCAACCTTGTGTTGGGTTTAGATGCACAATGACGTGGCTTCGAATTTATAGTCAAACTAAATAGATTTATCAGATCTTAATACATTTTAGCAGTATTATTACCACTTTGGCACTTTGCTTCTAAAAGCTACTAGTAACTATTAACCGAAGAAGCAATAGTCAGTTTAACGTGCACATCCGTTTCCTTGTGCCACTTTGTATGCCATCGAAGATTTCACCCATTTACTCTGAACGGGTCTATTTCTGCCATGTTTTTGCATTTAATGGGTCAAATGGGTAAAAGAATCTGCTAAAAAGAANGTGTTGGGTTTAGATGCACAATGACGTGGCTTTGAATTTATAGTCAAACTAAATAGATTTATCAGATCTTAATACATTTTAGCAGTATTATTACCACTTTGCTTCTAAAAGCTACTAGTAACTATTAACCGAAGAAGCAATAGTCAGTTTAACGTGCACATCCGTTTCCTTGTGCCACTTTGTATGCCATCGAAGATTTCACCCATTTACTCTGAACGGGTCTATTTCTGCTGTGTTTTTGTATTTAATGGGTCAAATGGGTAAAAGAATCTGCTAAAAAGAAACAACTCAAAAAATTCAAATTGAATTGTAAGAGTTCAAACAAACTTGAATTAGGATCTTGTTTATAAGTATATATATTTTTTGTTTTTTTTTACTTCAGTCACGAAATCACTGATGGATTTGACTTTGATAGTCAAATCATATACTTTATGGATCTTATTATGGAATAACTTACCATTTCTGGCTTTTACTTACTTATCAATTTTCTCGGATTTTGTCATGTATAAGCAGCTCCTTACCAAGGAGGCGTGTGGAAGGTAATGGTCGATCTTCCAGTGGATTATCCCCTAAAGGCTCCATTGATCTCTTTCAAGACCCCAATTTACCATCCAAATATTTGATCTGAGTAAGTGTTTTATTGTGACTTTAGACTGATATTTTATGACCATTTTTTTTGAGAAAAATAAACTCCCCAATTTGAATGTCTGATATTTTGCACATACTATTTCCAGGCATGGTGTGGTGTGCTTAGATGTGCTTGATGATCAGAACTGGAACCCCGATTATAGTAAGATACTAATTTAGTTTCTCATAAGAATGTAACATATTGAGTTTTTGACTGTCACAATTCACAATTACTTTTCCTTTGTTATATAAATAATGATAAAGTTAAGAGGTGCCAAAATGGGTAACTTTAAATATTTGTTAAGATTGTGTGTGTGTGTATGTGTATGTGTGTGTGTGTGAGTGACAGACTTGGTCCTGATTTTTGACCACTATCTTCCAACGCTTTTGTGGGAACCTAAAGCTGAAGATCCTATGAAACAGGGGCGGAGCCAGGATTTATAGTTAGGGGTTGCTGACTTTCTTCAAATAAAATAGCGATAAATATTATATGCAAACAGAACCACCATGTCCCGTAGTTTGAAGTTTGAATATAGATTCTATAACCTATAAGTCATATCGTGGTTGTGATTGTGTTGTTGGGTTATAAATAACTCGTCTCTTTGCTTATAAAACTAGATTATATATAGTTTTTCTAACGTTGTTCATGATTTAATATGCAAGCCATGTAAGAGTAAAAAACTTTTGTATATACTAGTACATTTCTATGCACCAAACATTAATCATACTAAAATCTTTTAATTCATAAATACCGTCAATATTACAAATTTGCAAGTGAATTTCTAAATTAGTTATATTATTCTAGCTTTTATTAAAATATGGTCAAAAATAAAAAAATAAAAAAAAATTGAGATTGAAGATTATTGAATATATTAAAATTGTTGGTTTTCTTTGATTGCTTTGAGCAATGGTATTTTACTAGGCTAGTCTATTGGAAATGAACAGAGCCGTATATGAGGGTGTGCGAGGAGTGCTACCGCACAGGGCCTCAAATTTTTAGGGGCCTCAAAATAAATACTCCATCATATACTTGATGCCTCAAAATTCACTTCCAACAAAAAATTGTCACCGTTCTACAATCTTATGTGGTAAATTATGTTAAAACTTAATATGGATCATCAAAATACTATATTTTTTGTTTCTATAGTTGGTATAATGTAATTTTGATCATCGTATTTAATTATGGTATATGTTTTCGCACAGGGCCACCGTTAACTCAGCTACGACACTGGAAATGAATATAATTTGTGTAAATGAATACACCGAAAGTTTAAGCTAGTTATTGTTTAGAAATATTATGTAAACATAATTGATTACCATAACCAACTAAATAAACTTATATCTTACGATGCTTGTTTTTATTTGTGCTCAACTATTAAGGGAGGCTCGTAGACGAAAATGTGTGATATATAAGCTTTAGCACCGTATACAACTAAGGTAGTAGGACAGGTTAGGGGAGGCTCAGCACCCACCAGTCCCCATACCTCCTCCGCCCCTGCTATGAAATCAGAAGCTGCAGTTCTTTTCTTTAATAATGCAGCTGCTTATGAAGCAAAAGTCAAAGGTACTAGATAGTTTACATAAACTCACATACTATTGTTTTCTTTTTCCTATGTTAGGGTAAGTTAGATGTATATGTAGATTGATATAGAACTTATAACAATAACAAAGTAAGCAAACTTTGACTTTTGAGGTCAAAACTTGAAACTTCTCGTGTTAGTGGATGGGCTTGATTCCAGTTCTATGCTTTAGTTTTTATATATATCATATTGACACTAATCTTGCATTGGTGGTTGTACCTTTTGGATTGCAAAGAGCACTCTCAAAAACACGCGAAGCCTAAAGATGCTGGAGTGGTTCCAAATGTAGGATCAAGTGCAGGTTAAGTGTGGTGTGATGACGTATAGTCTATTTTTGGGTCACGAACCCGAATATCATGACTCACTAACATTAAGTCCATCACGAGTGGACCATTATGATAACAGTTTGGGCTCACGAGGCCCAAACCCAAAACTATTTATGGATTAGATATAGGATATCTCCTAAATAAGGAGATATATATCGAATATCCGATATCGGTAGATACACCGAAGAGTGAGGAGCATGAAACCTTATCGGTTACGTGTGTATATATATAGGGCATCATAGCTCTCGTCTAAGGTACGACTGACAACCCTAAAACTCTTCACAACCCTAAATCGATTACTTACTCTCACGCCGGAGGATAATCGGGGGAAACAATCCCTCGATAAGCCTAACGGTGTCTGTTGCTTTCTTAGTGTGCAGGTCTCAAGAGCATTAAGATCTAATTGGTAC